>PVLA01000435.1:344666-559911 GCA_004027455.1 Hydrochoerus hydrochaeris | reverse complement strand
GTGGATGAGGCAATGTATCAACTAGTTATCTAAGTGTAGTAAACATGACTGGAAGTTTTTATAAGAATTCATTAAAAGGAAGAAAGCTTTCTTATTTCCCCCCAAAGAGAAAGTGTGTAACAAATTTGCAAAACAGTATTCCAGACGGCAAACATGAAAAACATTCAGATGTACAGGTAGTAGAAAATGGAAACTCACAAAGATAATGAAATTTTCTTTAAATTCTGAAATCCCTAAAAATGTTGTCTTACTAAATGCTTCTAAGAGCAATGAAAGATGTTCTCTCTGTGCTAATGGAAGTCTAAATTTATCAAGCTTGAGAGTAATTTTTCAAAAATGCATTATTGAAATTTAATTTCCTTTTGAAAAGTAATTTTATGGTAATTATAGTTTTTTAATTAAAAAGCTTCGAAAATAATAAGTACAACAAAATATTGTGTGCTGAGATGTTATGAGGGCTGGAGATAATAGTTAAAAACTAAACATAACTCAGATCTCTGAAAACAGAGCAGGAACACGTGATACCTTTATGCAGACATAGGCCATATCTTTTAAAATTCCAGTTTTTGAAACTTTAATATAGTGGGAAGTTAGCTTAGTATAAGAGCAGAGCATAAACTATGTAAACAAATGCAATTATACTACTACATACATTTGCATTTATGTGCATGTGAGTGCACAGAGGTATTGTTCCACATACGTGTCTTTACACAAAGCTTTGCACTATGAAGACTGAAAAATGAAGAAATGTTATTTCTAATCTTATTTAAATTTAAAACTATTACAAACACCATTTTAGCATTCTGAAAATTTCTATCACTTTCACTACCTAGATATTTTTTCTTTTAATATTTCTGTGAAAACCTGACTTAACACTGTGAGGATACATCAGGCAGAATAGGGTTCCCTCATTTGTTTGTTAAAGCAGATGCAGTTTGCTGATTGACCTTGCTGCTGTGGTACAGCCTAAATGTGGGCTTGTTGACAGTTTGTATGAGTTAGTTTAAAGGCACTGAGAAATAACCTTTAAATGTTATAACTTTAACTTGTTAGGAAGTATCCTGAGATTAAAGACTAGATTTTTATTAGAAAAACATGTGTTCCTGGTATGCAGGACATATTACTAAAAAGTCTGATGTCAAAAATGTAACATTTGGTTTCAAAAGGAGAGAGAAAAATCTGCAGAACTCAGGCAAGTTTTCATATGCCACTGTCTACATCGTGGGGAAGCTCGAATGCCAAATATAGATCAGAAGATATAGAAGGTAGTTTTCTTCTGACAACAGTGTACTTCTATGCATGATATTTAGAGGAGAGAAGTGTACACATCCTCTAGAACTGTTAGGAGTGAAGGAATTAAAATTATTCTCTCTGGGGTCAATGCATTTTGACCAATTATTTGATTGACTTTATGAAACATCCAAAGGAAAGATTCGTCTTGTGTTTCTATTATTATTATTATTATTATTATTATTTGGATTTTTAACACAAAATCTCACTGTGTCCTAGTTTGAGACTGGCCTCAAACTTGAGGTGATATTTCTGCTTCAGCCTTCCAAGTGCTCGGATTATAGGCATGATCCACCAAACCAGGCATCTAGTATTTTTTAAAGTTTGTTCTTCAGGTTATTTGGTGCTTGAGAGGGAAAAGGGAGGGGGAAGGGTTGTTATTCATAAGTTTGTTGAAAATATTAGCTTCAAACAGACATTTTTTAAAAAATCTGAGTGCTTCCAATATAGCATGTAATAGCTAATACTACTTAATAAGTTTTTTTCTCTAATCATCTCACTTGGTAGATTGATCATGAAAGCAATCCTAGATGGTAGCCATGATTAAAACCGTTTTGAGTAAAGATACGTAGAGCGTTTAAACAGTTCGTGTACTCTTACATGGATGTTAAGTTCTGAAGAAACCGTGTGGACCAAAGTAGTCTGAAGCAGAAGTCAGGACTATGAAACAAGCTTCTGCTTTTGCTGGGAGACTGGTAAGCGGAGGTGACGTACTTTTACAGTCGGCCCTCATTAATTGTCTCCAATAATAGAATGTACTAACTTGGGTTTCCCAACTTTACCTGACCTCATATTTTCTCCCAAATCAGACAAGAAAATGGCGTGAAAGAACAAAACATGGGGGTAAGATATGGGGAAATTTTTTAATAGAAAACAAATCATTGCAGTGAGTTGGGGATGGAATATTCATAAATTTAGTTGGAAATTTAAATCCAAGTGAGTTCTTATTTGCTCATTACTATTATTAAAAATTTACCATTTAAATTATTTCTGTAGTTTTATTTACAGGTCTAAGTATTTGATCCCTGAAGCAACTCTCTGAAGATAACAAATTTTAAAAGTCAAGTATGCAGAAATAAATCTGAAAATGTTTTCTTGTTGCTTTTCTTCCCCCTAAAAATCATGAAACAAAGGGGAAAACAGACAGCTGGGGTAAAACCCTGCCAAGGAATGGAGAAAATGAAGAAACTATCTTTTTTGACCTACTTAAACATTTATTTTCAATCTTTTTAAAAAATTCCTGTTGCTTTCTTGATCAAGAAGTTAGGATATACTAAAGGGAGCACTGGGATTATAAAATTTTATACTGATTTTGCATAAATTGTGTATCTGAGAATTGCAAGGTAAATCCTGTTTAGTATAAAAGACCCAATAAAAAGTTCCACTCGTTTATTTTAGTTTCTAGCTTAGCATAGTGTTTCTCTTCTTTGTATACAACTATTGCAGTACTCGTAGTAAATAGCTTAACAAATGTCTACTCACCCTTCCAGACACTGTCTCCTCTCATGTTCATCTTACAAGGCGCTGTAGTGGGTGGGCTCCACCAGTGTCAGTCCTGCTCTATCATGAAGAGTTTGCTTTCAGCTAAGCACACCTGCTTGTGTTGAGAGCTGTTGAACTGAAACACTGGCAGCCCTAATATACTGAACTTTGGGAAATACTCATCTCAGTGTCATCTCTGGCATCTTTTTTCCTAGGTTTCAGTTGCTTCAGAACTTCAGATCCAGGTCAGTGCTTCTCCATGCTCCAGCCAAAGCCTGTGATACCCTGGAGAGGGACCCACCTGGATAACTAGGGTGAGGGAATCTTTGAATAGTGAAAGGGCTGGGAGAGGAAATACACCTGGACCCAGGAAACCTCTCTGTGCTCAAGTCTTGACTGGATTGAATGTGGAAGAATAAGAAGTTCATTCAGAGTCCTGGAGCAAAACCTGGCAAGCAGGAAATTTATTTGGACCCAAATTAGGCACCATGACGGAAGCACTGATATTTTCTTTTCTTTAGTTTAACGATATTTTATGGTGATTTTTGTCATCACGGTAAATCTAACTATGAAAATTAAGTTACTGTCTAGTGTATGCCTAAGATACAGGCAGTCATTCTAGGTACCTTGAAATTAATTTATTTATCATCTAGAAAATGCACACTGATTTGCTACATGGCATGAAATTCTAACTCACCAGGTATGGGATCAATTTAAAGAAGCTGAAGAATAATAATATAAAATTTCCTAGGAAGACCTGTCCATGCATGCATTGTGCAGCCACAATGTCAGACACAGAACTGAAGTGAATGAGACGCCGTGAGAAAGGACAAGTGCAGTCACTAAATTAGTAGTTTGTTGCTTTAAGTCTTGGAGTACAAGTGAGTCCAATGAAGATGGGTGGTACTCATTCTGTTCTCATTTAAAAAACAATTCTTAGTTAAACAGAGAGAAAAAATAGATTTTACATTTCTCAGGCTTCCTGGGATCTGGATGTGGCCAGTGGAATATCACAGGAAATGTCCCAGCCCTGTGAGGTTGGTCACCTTTCCCTCATGAAGAAATATCTGACATAATTAACTGAGAGAGGTTTTCATTTTGGGTCACTGCTTTACAGACCTGGCAGATCCATAGCTCTAGCCCTCTGGTAGTGGGCCAGCCTGCAATGGCAGGGATCAGGTGGCAAAGCAGAACTGCTCACCTCTTGGCCACGAAACAAAAGAGACACTGAAAAATACACCAAGGTCACACTGTCCCCTCCAAGAACTTGCTGACTGAGGACCAAGTATCTCCCCCAAGGTCTTAACTCACAGACTTCATCACCTCTCAACTGTGCCATCCCAGGAACCAAACCTTCAAGACATGGCCCTTTCTGGGACAATTCTCCAACACAGAGCAACCATATCAGAAGATTTTGCATTTCACACTTGCTATTCTTCCATCCACCCTTGAAGCTTGGACTGGAGAAGGTCCCAAATTAGACAATCAGGTCAAGAAGGAACCCCAAGGGTAGTGGCACCCCCTGAGTCAGGAAGAGCTAGAGATACCTGAGCACTTTGCACAGGAAAGCTGCCACTCTGGCCACAGCCTGGACTCTCTGGGGGTTTAAATAAAATCAATTGACATTTTTTATATTGGCTTTCCTGCCAATCTTCACATATCATTTAAAAATTTTCTCACATTAACCACATGAACCAATGTCAAGAATGCATAGTACAAAAAGTGTGATAGCCGAGATACCAAGAATGGGATATAAAATGATCTTCATTGAATTGGTCTCATGCAATTTGAAACATTAAAAAGCAATGCTAGCAATGCATAACAATTTTAAGGAATGTTTGCTTAAAAATGAAAGATAGCGACTGCTATAGATTTTACAAAAACAGCAGTAACAGTGCCCTCTTGCATTACTGTCAACCAATGACAATTTTTATGGAAGTAAATTAGCAAGACTAATGAGTGCTGTGTGCATTTAAATAAAAAATGAAAGAATAGCCCAGTAATGGAATCTTAATTTATGTATCCCATGTGTCATCTTAGAAGAGTAAGTGGCAGTACATATCACATGTATTAGGAGAATTAAATTCTACATTTAGAAGATCTACAGCATGACTAGCCACTAGCATGCATGAACAGTGAATGCTAATTTTCCATGGATGTGTGATAGCACAAACCGAAAACCTTCCTAACTGTCAGGTCAGGAATTCACTGATGATGGTCAGTGTGTTTCATTAAAATTCAATCCTGTTAAGGATCTCAGATGGTGTTTTGCTGCACTGAATTTCACATAAAACATTTTTCATTTTGAAAGTAGATTCTGGCTGTTTATTTGAACAGCTTAGAATTTAATTTCTATTTTTTCTCATCAGACCATGATACCTAAATAGATGAAATTTTTTATCTTTTGTAGTGTTGTTGATGCACTAGCAATTTGTCAATATATTTTTTAGAATTAAAAACATTCAATTAAAATATATACTTATAATAAAAACAAAAAAGGAGAGAAATATATAAAACAACATAGAAATGCTATGATACTAGATTCCTGAGAAAGCCACTTTAGGTGGTCTATGTTCTTAACTTTCATCTAGTTTGATACATTTGGTTATGTTATATTGCAAGTCTAATGCCCACAAATTACAGAAAGAGCAAAAGATACAACATTATATGTGGTAAAATATGAGCACCTTCTGTATGTCCAGCTTCATATAATACTTCTCTTTGAGTAAACATTATTAACAATTTAGAGTGCGATTTTCAGATGTTTCTACAAATTCAGATACATGTAAGCACACACATACAATATACGTGCTGATTCAGAATATTTTCGGAGGCATATTTTAAAAGAAATGATATTTCTCTACACACATGCATACATGAAGTAGATATTTCTGTGATTCAATTTTTTTATTTAACTATGCAACTCATTTCTTGCAAAGTGTACCCAGCTAAACATTAGTTTCTTTGTTTAAAAAATGTCCCCATCAGTACTGACTACTTTTGCTAAATTGAATCTAAATTCTATGTGTCAAAATGTACTTTTGAGGAGTGGTGGCTCACGCCTATAATCCCAGCACTCGGGAGGCTGAGGCAGGAGGATCACTGTGAGTTTGAGACCAGCCTGGGCTACAAAGTGAGCTCAAGGCCAGCCTGAACTGCATGGTGAGAAAAAAAGACCAAAAAAAAATGTACTTTTGAGAAGGCACTTATACCTTTGATGACATTAAAATTAAAAAGGACCATAGTAAATCTAATTAACATTGTTCAAGAAGCAATAGGGTCAGAAATAAGATATTAATTGGATTTTATATTGTTAATATTCCCAGATAGCATAATTATTATAGAAAATTTTATGAAATGCATAAAATTCTGCAGAACCTAAAAGATGAAGTGAGCAAGATTATACAATATAGTATTAACATATAAAAATCTACATAACAGTAATAAAATGGTCAGAAATTAAAAATATTATTTGTAGTTGAATTGACAATATTATACATCTAACAAAAGATATGTCAGATTTCTATGTTGAAAAGTATAAAGCACTACCTAGAGAAATTAAAGATGATGAAAATAAATAGATATATTTCTAGATAAGAAAACTCAATTCTCCCCAACATGGTCTATAAATTCAACACAATCCCAATAAGTAGCCTCAGTATTTTTTTGCAGAAAATTTACAGATTGATCCTAAAATTTTAATACAAATTAATAAAACCCCTAGAAGAGCAAAATTCCATGATTTACACGAGTTGATTTTAAGATTCATTTTAAATGCACAGCAGTCAGAAGTGTGATGATGGAAGCAATAAGTCAATGAAAAAGGCTAGATGGTGTAGAAGTCCACCTGAACTCGTAAGGAGACGGGGAAGGAGTAGACTGGAGGGCAAGGGGATAAAAAACAGTTCAAATGTGTTATGTGTTTGCACGGACTACCAATGTAGTCATTATGTGCTTGGAGCTTGTCTTAATGAATAATAGTACAGCTTTCCAGTATCTTTTTGGTAGAAAGGAATTAAAAACCCAATGAAAACTGGCTTTTTGGCTCAAATAAATGGATCTTGGAGGCGAAGACAGCTTTGGGATTGTTCTAGAACAGTGATGCGGGGTTGTGTACATCGATTTCATCTTCAGCCTTTCGCGTGGGCTCAGGATTTCAGATCTCCTCGCCCAGATGGCAATATCCAGGGACACGAGGAAGTTGTTCTTTTCTGTGGTTTTGTCTTTAGTTTGTGAAAAACTCGCTAAAACGTCCTCAGTGAGTGATTCTCACATGCTCTGACACGGTCACAACCTTCTTTCTGAATCAGTCCCTTTGGTGAATATGTGCCTTGGGCTGAACGGAACATAAACAGGACATGGAATTGCCCATTGACCACCCAGGGTTGGTGGGGAAGGACTGGTGCCCAGCAGGATGAGGACATGTTTGTGACGTGTCCTGTGTTTTCCCCTTTTCCTTCCCAAACCACTGTTGCTTTTGATTTTCCATATTGGATTTCCTGGTAAGTTTTCTTTATCTCATTTGTAGTGCTACCACTGAAAGTATGTATAATGCATTAACTGGAGCGTTAGCTATGGGGTCCTCAGCTACTGGCTACAGATAAGCACCCGTGGCAATAAATAAGGTGTCTTCTACCTGGACTATCCCAAGATTTTTGTTTTACTTTTATTATTACATGTTTGCAGTGCATAATGATTACATTCATTTCAGGAGACTGGTACATGTACAGGTAACAAAACATTTCAATTTCCTTCTTTCCCCCTCTTCATCCACCCTCCTTTTATTTTTCCAACATTCAGTTCACCTATTTATAAAGTTAATTGTGATATATATAGATTGAAAAACCTGACTAATGGGACACAGAACATACCAAATATACAAAACAATTGCTATTAAGTCAAGGTACACGTTTAGATACATTTCTGCACTGAATTCAATACTTTTTAATTTCCCTGTTTTCTGTATCTATCTTTTGTTTCACATATTAGCCTCCTCCAAGAATTTTTATGAAAATTGTATTTTTAAATTTCAAATGTCTTTTCTAATATTCAAATGGTATTTAAAAATTTTAAAGATGCTTCATATTATATGGAAACATTTTCTAGTATGTCCTCATTTTGGACTTTCAAAATGCATTTCCTTTTGATTATGGAGTATTTATCTTTTGATAGGCTCTTGGATTATGTATTATTTGGGGAAATTTTATCTCTTTAAGTAAGATTTGATTCTATATCTTGGGCTTTTATAGGTTTTGATATTAAATATATACACTTTGATATCAAAGTCATAAAAAGATTTTGAAACACTTTTTCTATGAATTTCAGTGCTGCCAAAAGGACTGAAAAATTCTCTCCCAAGATGTTAGAATATGAGTAACTCTTAAACTGTACTCTGTGCTTGCATTAAAAAAATTCACCATTATTTATTTTTAATAACATTTTATTTCTTTAATTAATCAGTTTTAATGGTTTGTACATTACAATTCTTGTTGTATTAACTTTAAATTTTCCCTATGGTAAGCATATATTAATATATGCACTTGATAATATATGCAAATAAGTTATAAAAGTTTAACTGAAAAAACATAAAAGCTATTCTTTTAATGAATAGAAAAATTCATTCTATTTATTCATAAATTTAATATTCATCTCCCAAACTGTACACATATATTATGAATAAAGTTGAAACAAAGTCTAAAAATTTCACATATATTTAACATGAGAACCAAATGTATTTTTGTGAAGCCAAAAAAAATGATAGTTACACACATATGGGTTACTACAGAGATCAGATACTATCCCTTTATATGCAATTTTATAAATATCTGTTGTAGCTTGTTCAATATGGTACTCTCTTCTTGCTTTAATTGCCTAAATATAAATTATATGCATTTACCTAAAGTCACTTCTTAGGCACATTCATGCCATTAGCATTGGAGATAAGACCTCTGAATATTTTTTTTAGCTTTTTAAGCTTTTCCTGGATTGGTGGTCTCTATGGATGGTTCCAGGAAAGAACAAAATCATCTTAATTTTTTAGCAAGTTGTTTTTGTATTACAATTGTCATAGGTCAACAGCAATTTTTTCTAGATTTAGAATCTGACATTGATAATTAAAAATATTTGAAATCAATTTTCCTCTACATATCTTTTGATTGCAAAGTTATTGACCATGTTGCATCCTAAATTGCTGATATCTGTAGTCAAAAATTATCTTAAACAGATCACCTTCAGGGTTAAGGTAAATCTACATATCTTTTCACTTGCAGAATAGCAAATACAGTCCATTATATTTTAAAATCAGTTAGAGACTCAAGAGTATTTCCCTAGAAACCAGTTTACCTACTATGAATGTGTGCAGCATATTATACTCATAAAATAATTCAAATTACGGATGTTTTTCTGGAATTAGTTTACCCTCTAAATATATAGTATTACTTCAAATAGCATAATCACCTTTTAAATTACTAAAATTTGTAGAACTCATTTAACTGGATGAGCTACTGGACTATTGAGTATCATTAAGAAAATAAATTATCACTGATATTGGGAGACAAGTGTTTATAGTTTCTGAATTATATATAGATTTTAATAAAATTGGAAGAATTAATTTTCAAAACACGTTAGGATTTCCCAAATGAGAGCACCTGTTTCCCACTCGAGGTTATTGGCATGAACATTCACTTTCCGCTGGCATATGTGGTTCAGTTTTCCTTTTTTTCTTTAATTTCTGAAGCTCTTTCACAATTATTACACCATTATTTATTGACTTTATTAACTGCTCACTTCCTTATCTATTTTTCATCTTTTGGGAAAAAAAACAAAACAAACAAACTCCGGCTGAGCCTATTTGTTATGGCCTCGGTTCCCATATCTCTGGATCTGTCCCTTGAAAACACTTTCAGTTCAGTTCCCACAGAATTCCTGAGTCTTCTTGGTCAAAAACAATTGCAAATTTCTCTTCTGTATTTCTGCTAAATTCCACGGAGGGACTTGCTTATTTAATTGTCCACAAGTGAGGCAATCACTGAATCTCATTATGGCCAACTAATTTTGCCCTAAGAGAGTTTAAAAGGAATCTTGTTCAAACAGACTCCAAGCTGCAGGTAAAGCCTTTCCTGTCTAGCCATAGCTCATATATATCAAAAGAGTAGAGATTTCATATGTGGTTGGGCATGCCTCTCACACATATGCATACTCACATCATTTCATCACCTAAATCCACTGTTTTTGTTCAAATATTTTTCTCTGCAACTTTATGCAAATCATAATTGAATAGAGTGATATACTGTGGATTTTAGATCTATTCTTGCACTGTTACATCTGCCTCATTTCTTCTGTTAAGGCAATAGATCATAACTAGTTAGGAAAGGAAACAGTTTTCTAATTTAGGTAAACAACTAAGTTTTTCAAAATGTTCACTCCATACTTGTCCCAGTGCAAAGGGGCACCTGGGGGCTGAAATGAGTCCTGGATTCAGCTCTTCCAGTTTTTTGTCCTCATCAAATCTCTGTCTGTCTAAGGAAAAAAATCATTTTTCTCAAATTTCCCAGAGGTACAAAAGGTTACTACAGGAACTGAGTGAGAATTTTACGTGGTCATAGAGAAAAGTGATACTAAAATATCCTAAGGCTATGGCTCTGTGATATATTAAATATAAACAGATTTATCCCCATGGAACACAAATTATTCACCGAAACATATATTAATATTTTATACAGAGAAACGTTTAAAAATGGATAGAAAGGATGCCAGTTCTATTTTAAGCACCAATCAATCATTGAATTTTCATAGAAATTTTACAAACACAGTACTAATGCCTACCTGTAAATCAAATCAGTAAAAACACACAATAGTGTGAAATGCCCATTACTGAACCATAAGTAATAATTAGGTTATAAAATGAAACTCTCATTTTCTTGGTTCAAACTTTGGATATTATTAATTTTTAACAATTTAATATAATAAATATTTTGTTAATAAGCATTTCCTTCAGATTATTTCCCTAACCTGGCTTTGTCAAATATTTCCTGCCACTCATCAAGTTAATGACATAATTCTAAACACACTTTAAAGACTTGATTTGTACGCTATTCTGTTTTTTGTGTTTGTTACTACATTCATTCCTTACCTTATTTCATGTTTGTTGAAAGTCTAGTCTTTGCTAGTGAAGTATAAATGAATGGTGGATATCTTCATCTTTATAATGAAATGCAATGGGCTGTTTGTTTGTTTGTTTGTTTGTTTCGTTTTGATACTGGGGGGTTGAGCCTGAGGACTTTATACTGTCACTAAGTTGCTGAATTGTCCATGCTGGTCCTGAACTTGTGAGTCTTCTGCCTCAACCTCCTAGAGTATTGTACTGGACATTTAGGCACATATCACCATGCCTGGTTTCAGGTGTGTGTGTGTGTGTGTGTCCAGGTGTGTCTGTGTGTTCATGTGTGTGTGTTTTAATAGAATTGCTGCAGCAAGCAGAAACATCGAAAGGGCACATAGGATTTGGAGGCTGTCAATAGCTTTATTTTACACCAGTGGTCCTAGCCGGGATCACTCCCAGCAACAAAGTCAGCCCGGTGCTCTGGTGGTCTGGGGTTTTTATAGACTTTTACAGGCAGCGAGTACAGAATTGGAACTGCATGTTTTTGATCAGGCAGGTCAGGTCCTGTGACTTTGGGAAACAGGTGGATCAAACAGAAGCAGAAACACAGTGTCCGAGATGTCAGCGTGGCTGAAGAGCCAGGGAGTGAACTGCGGGCATCCAGGAGCGGAGGAGGAGGAGGATATATCATATGGGGAAGGTTGGAAAAATAAAAATAGAAAAAAAGTGGGGGAGCTTTTCTGCTTTAGATGACACAGTTGACTCTAAAGTTTCTGCCCTGGGATATGGGACTTTAAAAAACACAGGGGTTTGGAACTTGTGTGTTAATGAAGATTCAGTGTGTCATACAGAATTGCAGCACTGTCAGAATGCCAAGTGTCTTACCCCAGACTCCCTCAGGTGTGGTGGTTTGGAAGTCTATGCTCCAGGTGTGGACAGACCCAGTTCCCTGCACTGGCCACTGCCTCCTGGCTCATGATGGGCACCTTCTTACTGTGTCCTCACAAGTGGAACTTAAACACTGGGGGCTGAGGGATTCAGTGTACAAATTCTGAGGGTGACAAGCATGCTGTCCACAGGTTCTCTGGACCTCTCTGAGTTCTTCCTGAGTGAGAAGACAGTGTTTACCAGTTGGTCAGTGGACCTTCTCTCTCTTGAAGTGCTTCTCAGAGTCAGATTTCATTGTACATCCCTGAGTGATCTCCCTTTTCTGGCTTCCTGCTCTAGTAATGGTATTTTCTTAAAGCACTCATGTTGCACTAATGCAGCGGACTGTTCTACAGCCAGATACACAGCTCACACCAAGTAAAGACAGCAGATACTGGGAATCTGCCAGTCAAATTTCCTTTGACAAATGAAAATGTTGATCAGATTGTGTTTGTTGTCATAAAACAGCAGTAAGGGTTACTGTGCTTCTGTTTTGAAACAAGTCGGATTTTTGTTTTATTTTGTTTTTGTTTATTTATTTTTTTTGCATAAAGGAAATTTATTTATTGTCTCTTGGGACCCAAATAATTACTTATTCCTAAAAGATTGGAGTAGAACTCTAAAGAACTAATATGCAAACTTCCTTTGATAAATTAGGAACCAACTCTAGCTTACATGTCTTAAAGTTTATTTTCATAAAAATAAAAACTTATTCAAATATTATGCTTGAAAGTCACTCTTCCTTGTGAAGAGAACCTAAGAAGAGCCCAACTATAAAGGAAAGCATAGAGCAAAAAGGAACTTCAAACAATTATCCATAGAAGCCTATTTTAGGATAAAAAGAAACAAAGCACTATTTTTGTTTAAGCACATCTTCACAATAGAAATTTTAAGAATGGTTGTATTTGCACAGAATGAGTGACTTTACTTACCATCATTTGGAAGGATGGGCCTTCTCCTCAAGGTGGCATCATGTAAAGGAGGATCTATTACTGGAATTTCTAAAAGCATTTGCTAATTTGGGGCACTGAATAAGCCATTCACCTTTTGAATTTCACCTTTTCAGTCTACAGCATAGGAAAACACACTTATCTTACAGAGAGTAGATACTTTATAAAAGTAAAATGTTCAGCTAGAATAAGCAGGAGGCCTCTTATGGACAGTTCTCACAATCTGTTTACAAAGAAATGCTGTGAAATACCAGTATTTTCTGACAGTCCTACACTGGACACTCCTGTGCTGTTTAGGAAGCATCAGGTACCCTCTACTCCTGCTTTTGAAATATCCTTCCAATGACTATATGGCCTAAAAATATTAATAACTTTTAAATTCTCTCTCTTTGCACTTCTACTTTTTAATATGTAACTGATGTCAATTTAAATTTAATATTTGTGAAAAAGAATTTTGATGTGATGAAAAGAGAACTTATTAAGAATCAAAGATTTTCAGGGTCTTTATTGTGTGGCTGTGGTTGAGTTCTGAGTTTCTCAGGGTGTTATGGCCCTAGCCTTCAGAGCAATTTGGTTGGGTCAGGCTAACTTAAATGTTTATTTATTTATTTTAGTTTCTAAAATAGCATGATTTTATGATAACTCAGTTTTGAAATATGCTTAGGAATTTTGTAAATATATTTTGTGTGCAACATTTAATAAAATCATTAAGCACATTTTCAATATATCAGAATATATGACCATTTTTGATATATCACACATTGTAACAATATATTCAGAAAATGGTTGTATTTTACTATTCTCAAATTTAATAGCATTGGTCACTGAAGCATAGTATATTTAAATTTTAGAGATAGAGATATAAAACCAATATTCTACTCTGAGATGTTTGAATTCAAGACAGTGGAACTCCTGTTAAATTTCACCTCTCTATAGCTAAATGAAAGACAATATTTCAACAAAAATGTTAATGCAATGCAATGTATATTAAGCAAAATAAAATATGATTTTAATGTCATTTTAATATTTTGTGATACATAGTCAACGTAAATATATATTTTGGTTGCTAATTTCAATAGTTGCCTTTTACTGCAGGGAATTTATTAAATGTGAGATGCATTTTTCACTTTAATGTTTTAAAAGTATTACTTCCAAATAGCCTTGTAGAGGACACTGCTGAAAGAGGAATAAGACAAAACTTCTAATAACTTTTTAACAGCTTAGGTAGTTACGTTACAAAGCTAAATTCACTACACCCATTAGGGACAAAATAAAAATAAATATCTACTAGTTTCTACACTTCTGTAGAACACAAGGAAGAGATCTACTCATTACAGGATTCAAACCTTATGGATGTATATAATCTTCCTGGGACTTGTCTTTTTAATGTTCTTGGAATATTTATATTTGGACTTGATTTTTTCCCCTGTAGAAGTGTTAAGATATAATAAAATTAAACAAGGATTTTGTCCGATGTCTAACACACTGGCGAATTTACCCTTGTGTCAAGTCCAGCCTTCCTGCTTCAGAAGGAGTCTGTAGATGTTTTGGGTGGGGATATATTTCTAAACTCTTTGAGAGCAGAGAACTGAGTGTGTTTATTTTGGAGTATCTTTAAAATTTTCTTCAAAAGAATTGACACAGTGAAAAATGTTAGAAGATGAGGAATAGAATCTTCTACATGAGCAACTGACAAATTTTATTGCAGCCATCAAAAAGATATCACCTCCCAATCAAGGCAATAGCCAGCGATTCTTACACTCCATGGCAAAAGGGTCAGCTTCCTGAAGCTCAGACTTCCTCTGCTGTATCACATCTTTCTTTGCTTTCTGTGGCTCAGTAGAAGTCTTAATTTCACAAATTGTCATTTACCGTGGAAAGCCCAGCTTTTGCTGTAATTTACAAAATTGCCTTTACTACTCTGCATTCAAATGACTCAGCTGGCATAGTTCTATCTGCTGCCTTTTCCCAGAAGTGTTCAAATGACAGTCAGAAAGTGAAAGGAGCGATTGCAGCATAAAATAGAAAGAGGTCACCGCATGGTGATGTAAGTGGCTACAGTTGTAGAAGACAGAAATATATTTAGCAAAAAGAGCTCCTGCAAATGGAGATGTTAGTGTAGGCAGGATCATGGAATGGTTCTAGCATTGAGGTGTGAGAGATTGGGAATAAATTCAAGATGTAGCAAGTAATCAGGGTGCCTAGTTAAAAGCTGTTCTAGGGACCATAACTGCCCCCCTGCCATCCCCAAGTGTAAATGGAGTGATTATCATAAATGTGATCCCTGCCATTATAGCCTGAAAGGTATCATAAAAGCAAAACCAAGAAAATTTCTAAGAACAGGATTCTTAATCAGACAGGAACTGCAATGCAGGGTTTTCATTTATTTGAATATTCTAGACAGCACCCCTTACTGCAATGACCTTAGCTCTTCCCTTCCACATACTAGACTCCTTCCACTCTTACATAAATAGTTTTAAGCCCACCTTCCTTTCAGAAGAGAAGGTTCCTAACAATACAAACAATACAAATGAAACTTAATGAGCATAAATCTTTATTTATATTAATGTGTAAGTAGAGTTCTGAGGAAAAAAAAGTTTAAGTAATTAACCTTAAAATCAACAGAGACAAAATTATTATCAAGTGAAATAGATATTTCATGGGACATAGAATCTATCTCCGTCTTAATATACATAGAAAAATTGAAGATAATAAAGCAAACGTGGCAGGTTTGCAAAAAAACACAGTGTGATAAAGATAATTTCCTTGCTAGAAATATAAATGCAGGGATAAACATGATAAACTAAGTGAGTGGAAAGAAATTTGGGGAAAAAATGTTTCTCAGAATATCGTATTGACCAAAAAGAGGTAGAAAGTGTGAGAGTAGAGTATCAACATAGCTCATCTTCAAAGCAATAAAAAAGTTAAGAATCAGGAGGAGAGAAAAAGTTTAAGTGGAAGGGAAACTTGAAATTTTAAAATAACGCCTGGCTCTTTATAGCAAAAGAATACCAAAACTAACTCAGTGGAAATTGAAAATACTTTCACTTAGACATTTATTTTCAAGAATGTAAAGCACAACAATAAATGAAATGGGAAAAGGTTACATAAAAAAATAAAGAAATCGCCTGAGAAGAATCAAGAATGAGATCATTTACAACTCGCTATTACTGACGCCTCATAGTAGAACATTCCACGTTTTGAAGGGAAGAAAAGACGGGGACAGATTTCTTCTGTCCCTAAGCTTCCCATGTAAGGATGGAGAAGAATATGGTACTTTCAGAAACGCAAAATCTGTCCAAGGGTTCATTTGCAAATTCAGTAAATAAAGAAAATAAAATGCAGATGTTAATTTTAGACGGATGCCAAGTCCTTGCAGGAGCAAGATGTGGCATCTAAGAAAATCTGAGCCGACTGAAATGTGCAGTGCAGATTGGTGGCAGGACAACAGCTGTGTTGCCTTCCTGGAAAGCAGCGTGGTCGCGTTAGAGAGCAAAACTGAGTGCGCGCTGGGGAGGACGATGCGGGGAGTCAAGGGCAGGGTGTCCCCAGGAAACGGGGAGAGCTTAGAGATGTCACGCGAGACTTACATACCCTGTTTTTCAACATAAAAATAAAACCCATAAAAATATATAAAAATAAAAATTCAGTTTTCACATAAAATATAGCAAAATTTTAGTAATTGAGAGCATAAAGAAAATCCTCTTGACATTTCAAAGATATTAGACTTAAAATCTGAAAAATACCTTGTCCAATCACTAGAAATCTGCATGGAGGAAGCAACAGGGAAACTCTGGACCGTGACAGTCCTTCACAGATCAATTTTGCGGTTCCCTTACACAAAGAAGATGTCTAATCTTGTACGACCCCCTCAAATGCATTGACATCGTGTTCCAGCAAAAAGTGCACACATATGTATGATTTTTTAAGGGTTATTTCACTTGAAAACACATTGTAATATGTACTTAGAGATAACAAGTTACAGTAAGTGGGGCAAATATATAATTTAAACAAAATTCAAGTTTGACATTTGCTATTCTCTTGTTATGAAATTTTATTTTTCCATAGAAGAGAGCTTTTAAATATCTTTATTAATATCTACTTGCATTACATTGAAATAAAAACTTTCTTAAATCATAAAAGATTCAATTTGAAGTGTGAAGATATAGGTATGTGTTCAGAGAAATGAGTGTTTATAACTTTGATCTGAAATAAAGATATCATGATGACTGAGAGAATAGCGTGCAAAGGATATACTTCATTGTTTGATCTTTTAATTTTAGAGTGTGTGACAAATTTATTTTGGCCATCATGAAGCTGCTTTACATGTCACCTTTTTAGTTGAGATGTTGTTGAGCAATGTAATTTTATCGATATCTATTCCTTATTTTCCTCCATGGTTCAGTTATAATGTACAGTGTTTGCTTAAATAGTGTTTTCATAATTCTATATGCCAAATGCCCATTGATGACTTGAAGTACTAGAAATTTCAGCGAGTTAAATCTAATCAGTGAATGTATCATTTGAAACATTCTAAATTTCTTTCTTTTTTTCTTTTCTCCTGAACATCTGTCAGGATGTCAGGATATAAGTGATGTTAAAATAAAACATATTGAAATATGCTTTATTTTAACATCACTTAAAGAATTTTTAGTTGGTTCATCTAACTTTCAAAAATACGTCATTTAATTCCATTTGCCTCTAACACTGATTTCTAGTCTTTATTGATCTGTTTTTCATTAAATGTCCAAATTTTTCTGTGGTGCTCATTTTCAGATCATTTTGAAAATTTTAAGAGTCCTTTCTGTATTTCATCCAAATTGGTATCGATTATCAATTCCAATGGACTTGGTTTTAACGGTCTCTCCTTTTGTCCTTCCTTCATGTTTAGGTTTATGTCCTTTATTGAAAACCTCTTCACCTCACATTTAGACCATCATCACAACTTCATTTGTGGAAGTGCAATGTGCATCTTTATTTCCTTGCAATCCACCCACTTCAAACCAGACTCAAATTTTGAAAATTGTAATTGTGTCTCTCCTATCCATGCACAAAGACATTAATCACTTTTTCAAAATTCGAATTTATCAGTTTGTTTCTCCAACAGTTTTCCATCATCTGGCACAAAAGCAGTACCAAGGAGAAGCTTGAAGATGGGCCTTAGTCCTTGGGATGTTGCACCCCTTCCCACAGCAGTGCACGTCATGCATCACGAAGGGTGATCAGTGCAAAGCAAGGTGTGTACTGGGCAAGGGCATTCTCAGGCAGGATGCAGAGCATCTCCCTCCTTTCTCATAGGAAACTGGCGCATCACATTTGACCTGTCTGTAACCCACTGTTTCTGCCATGCCTTCTTCGACTCAAACTGGTTTGCCATTTTGAACTTGTCATGCACCTGAAATTCTACCTGTTTCTCAGTACTATTGCAGCACTTCTGGATCTTGAATTCAGTTCAGATTTTATTTTTTTCACAAACTTACCCTGACCTTTCTTACCTGATAGGATTCCTTCCTTGTATCAATTGTTTCATCCTTAATTAAATTTTGCTACTAATAATTTTCTTCTGTTTCCTATTCTGCTGCTACTAGATGAAATTTATAAAAAGTTTGTGTAAGGATTTCACCTATTACATTTGCATAGTTGTGAGAGTAGAAGCTGAGTCTCAGGTCTTTAGAGGAAGAATTCCATGTTTTATTTAATAAGTGCATGGCATCTTATTAAGTCACTGCTGTGAGCAATTGACGTCTATCTGCCACCTATGGTTGGAAACAATGGTTCTGCAGTCAGGGAAATGATTATTTTTCGGGAGGTGTTTGGCAACTGTGGAGACAATTTTGGCCTTCAAAAATGGCACTGGGTCTTCTATGAAATCTGCTGGGAAGGTGCAAAGAATGGTGATTTCTAAAGTGGTTGCTAAAGATATGACCCAGAGCCTGAGACTTCAGTAGTATTTCTTAAGAAATGCTGTTCTTAAGAAATGCTGTTTCAGGTCAAAGGTAACCAAAGAGCTCAGTTTTCAAAACCATGACATCAGCTTTCATCAGAGATTTCCCTTAAATATTGGATTAGACATGGCATTCCTTTGTAAGTCTTGATTAAATGAAATACCCACCACCAAACAACCAAAATAATCAAGCCACTACTAGTAAGACCTCATACTAGGTCTCAGGTAAAGTGAAGTAGGAAATACAAATGGCCTGTAATGAGCAAACAGCATACAGGAAAAAATGTATTAGATTTCCTAGTTGCATGCAGCAAAAGACTTCTCTGGCTAAGAAGAAAAATAATTTTACTAGGGAGCTCCAGAGTTACTGAAAAAAGGAGAATGGTGAAGCATAATACTTCCAGAGCAAAACCCAAGCACATCAAAACCATCCTGAGAAGCAAGTAGAGACTCCTTCCATAAATACAGAAGGCCACAGTTTGGCCTTCGGCCTCTCCTACTACAGCAACTCAAATACAGAGCGCTCGAATGTAAGTCCAGCGATTCTTCCTTTGCAGGAATCAGGTACTTAGGGGTGGGAGCAGAGAGGCTGAGAGGTGGGAATCTTTGCAGTGTCTTCCCTCTGGGTCCCTAGGGCCTGACTCAGAGTTAGGTATTGTGAATCTGATGAAGGTGCCTAAACCACACCCACGTGCCAAGTACAACCTGGGACAGTACCGTATGTGATGGGAGCACTTTAGAGGCTTAGAAGCATTTTCTATCCCTTCTTTAGAATAAAAAGTCAGGCACATCCTTCCTACCCAGGAAAGGGAGCCTGTATTGATGAGCCTTCCAAAGGCTCTGCTAGAGGCTATTTTAAAATTAAAAAGAAATCATTGCCCAGTTTTAACAGGAAAATTATTAAATAAAATGAGCTGATCACAAGTTTTTTCCTTTGAAGTAGGAATAGCAATTTTAAATCTTGGTAACTCTTTGGTTTTATAAAACCAGCTTCCATATAAAATGATGCTAATGCTTGAATAATACACCTACAGCATGCATTTTATTAATTGATTTAAATGAAATATTACTTAGGGTAGCCTTTCATGTTTATATGTTTATACTTTTTCTTTCTCTGGTAAATTAACCATAGAAACTCAAACAGCTTTTTTTTTTTTTTAATTTATTTTCAGAATTGAATGTGAAATTGAATTTGAAAAGTAATTGAATTCCACCTCTTTCAATGATGAGCTACTCTTAAGTAGGTCAGTAGTCTCTTGTGAAAAGTGGAAGCTAAAATTGTGTGCAATTTTCAAAATTATTACAGCTAGTAATATTCTCATACCTAGGCTTCTGTGTAGGCGAGAAGAAAAAAGAACAAATAACACTTTATTTTTTGTTTTGAGATTGTATAGATCTTGAAGTCAGCAGGTTTAATAAAGTTTATGAAAATATAAAGGCTCAAGGCTCAAGAGCCTGGGTGGTGCACCTGGAGACCTGTGGAAACTTTTATGGAGTAAAAGAAAGAACCTGGGGTCTGGTATGACTCCTTGAAAATATTTCTCCCCAGAGATTGTTAATTTTCTCAAATGGACAAAGTTTCCCCTAGATTCTGCTATTGCCAAGTGGGGGCTTGAAGAGAAACCCACTTTTAAATAGCTGCTTCATTGCATCCCATCTCTTGCCAACTGCACTCCCTGAAACCCCGATGTGTATCCAGGAAAGAGACAGGTATTACACACTCACAACGCTAATGCACTGTGAATGGCATGCTTGATTTTTTTAATTAAAGTGTCTTCAGTTATTACATGAGCTAGATAAAAATACACATGAGAGAGGTAAGAGTAAAAGCCATTACTATTAAAATTTTGGGTAAGACTATGACTTCTCCACCATATATCATTTCTCAGTTCTTTCCCCACTAAACCTATAGCCTATGCATAGGTATAATGAATGCAGTTAAAAAAAATCTAAGTTAGTGTTACTCTGTATTAAGTAGCATATAATTATCCAGAACTTTGGCCACAACATGCTGGAGTTGTAAGGATTTTCTTGAAGGTCATAATTACTCCATGATTGATTTGGATGATTTCTCAAGGTTAACTGGCCATAGAACTTAAAATATTTTCTAAGTGCGTTATGTTGGAAAGTAGAACTATATAATGGAATTCAGTTTTGGAGACTGAATCATAGGAAGTAGAATTTGATAGGCCAACAAATCCCATGCAGTTTAACTTCTAGAAATCCAGTTTACTATAGAATAAGTTGACTGTAAAGATCATTCCTTGCTCTTCCCCTTTCCTGAAATTGAATAAAGTTTATAACTTGGAAATATTATATTCAATGCTTGAAATAGTGCCTTCACAAAGTTAGTGAGTTTCTTTAAAAATTTCTCTGAGTAAATTGAAAAACAAAAATCCCTTTTATTTTCAAACTTAAATTCTCAAGTTTAAGTCTAGTAGTTCGAGATGTTGTGAGACTACTTTCTTTAAAAACACAGAGAGAAAGAGTTGTAAATCAGTTTAATTTCTAATTGAAGGTCTTCACTGAAATCTCAAAGATGAAAATTCTGGTGGAGAATCAATCTATATAAAAAGGAGAAGGAATAGAAAATCTTTAATATTTCTGGAGTTCAGAATAAAAATAAAATCCCCAAGACCCATCCCTTACAGGTTTCTAACACTTTGGTATATGCTTGTAGTCCCAGGTCCACAGGAAACTGAGGCAGATGGATGGGGACTCTGAAGTGGTAGCTTGGACATATTAGCAAGATTTTATCTCAAAACTAAAAAAAAAAAAAAAAAGATAAAAAGACAGAGATGTAGCTTGGTAGTCTTTACGTTCAATTTCCAGCACTGCATAAAGAAAAAAAAAAACGTTTTTAAACTTGCACTACCTTCTAATATTTCCAAGCTGAGGGCCAAGTTTTTATCAGATAAAGCTGTGGAGGACACTGGGAATCCAAAGTACACCAAAGACCCATCTATGCTAAACTGTGCACTTCCTGGGATTCTTACTGATTGAACTGTGAGATAACAGATGAGTGTAGTTTGTGCAATGGAATTTGTGGTCACTTGTTTCAGCAATAGAAAACTAATATAATGTCCAAGTCTCTCACATCACATATGGTCATTCCGATTGATTGGTCCTTTGTATTTCCATTGTCATAAATACTAAAAAATAGATGTCATGGTTTGAATAGGAAGTGTCTCCCAAAAACTCAAGTGAGGGCTTAATCCTCAAACTTCAAAACAGAGGTCTATAGAGATGATTAGAACAGGAGGCCATAAAACTCATCAATGCGTTAGCAACTGATGAGCTGTTAGGAGCTGGAGTCCAGTTGGAGGAAGTAGTTTGGGGGAGCCATGACTGAGCAGCTCCAGGCCCCTTCTTCTCAGACTCTTTCCCTCTTGTGTTGCATCCCGGTTGTCATGAGGTGAGTAATTCTTTACCGTGCCCTCTTGCCATGGAATAAAGTTTTCACTGTGGAGCTGACAGGCTCTGAACTGAAAACACTGAAACCATAAGTCAAAATAAACCTTTTGTATTAGTACGTCAGGTGTTTGTTTCCTGCAAGAGAAAATTAATCAATACAATAGGCTGAATATTTTTAATTTTACTGTCACAAATGGTCACTTAAATACTTAACTCCAATGTAATCTTGTATCATCCACATACAATCATCCTCAAATGCCAATATGATCAAAATATACCTTATTTATTTATGGGAAATAAATCTTCTGTCATGAAATTAATTACAGAAAACTTTCCTACAATCAGCCATGGTAGAGTTCCTCACTGGGTAGGTATTGTCCTTCCGTGTTTCCTCAGGACCCTAATTTCCTGTGCTATCTTGTGACCTATCCTTTCCACAGCCACCTTTTTTTTTTTTTTAAGAAATACTGTTATGTGTTTTTAATTTCTCAAATAATACATGAAGTAAAGTAATTCTGGGTGCAGAAAAAAAGTTTCCTTAATCTTTCTATCTTTTTATAATCTCATAGGAATAACTAGTAAGAGTTACCCTTCATACATTTTCTTTGTACACATAAAATGTAGTGATAGTTGTACTTCGCATATATAGATACATGCATGTATACTTGTATCCTACTATACCCTTCAAAGAATTTACATTAATTCATTTTGAAATTTTATTTATATAGCTTTTTACATTAGTTATGAATAAGCTCTTTTAAAGTGACCATATTAACTGATAACTCTTTTGAGATTTAAAAAAGAATTTATAACTCAATGTTAGTATATTTTCTGTAACTGCCACACATATATGTTTAAGTAATTATGAAATTTATTTCTCTTAGTTACTTTCTCTTTGCTGAGCTAAAATTTATGACATCCACAAGTTAAAAGAGGACAGCTTATTTATTTCAGCTCACAGCTTGTAGAATTTTCCATCCATAGTGTGATGGCTCCAAGGCAGGGTGGAATGGCTGATAGGAATGGCTGAGGAGAAACAGTCCATGGAATGGAGGGCAGAAGGCAACAAAGCAGTAGCTCCATAGAGCCTCCCTTTCCCTTTTATTCCACCCAGGCTATAAGCCTATCAGTTACTGCTACTCCTAACCAAAGCGTGGCTTCTGTATTCAGTAAATCTATTCAGTCACATCCAGAATTGTTCTAAGACAATTAGTGAATTTATCCGTTATCACACCCCATTAATCCCAGCATCACAGACCCTAATTTAGCACCGCACATCCATGATCCAGCCATGGTCCAAAAGCCCTGCCTATGAGTACATGAAAATTTGGGAGATACATCTAACTATAAGCCATAAGAACATTTATAAAATAATTATAGAAAACAGTAATTAAGGAATCTGTCATTTTAAATTGCCATATCCCTTCCAAAAATACTGTATCTATTCAAGTTCTTCTTTGTTTAAGACCGCCTAATTCTTCACATCTTTAGTTATGTACAAGATTTTAGGACAATTTGTTATCTATTAATAAATAGCTATAAGAGGAACTTTGTTCATCTTTCATGAGGAGCTACAACCAACTACTAGAAATTCCCAAAAAATAAAATACTGATAATAAATGGAGATATTAAAAAGCAATAATTTCCTAAATTAACATGATATATATATATATATATATATATATATATATATATATATATGTACTATTCAAATTAAGAACAAGATGAAAAACAACCATAACTTGTAATTTATTAACTTAAAAATAGATGACAAATAATTCGAGTTGGGGAAGGACAAGAAAGAGATTAGCCATATGCCTGCAACCCCATCAATATTATTTTGGATTTTTTAAAATCTTTATATATTAGAATTATTTCAACATAACTTTCATTTTCTACTCCTTTAACCAGACAAAATATTAAAAGGATACTCATGGAAAATAATAAGTGTGTTTTGTTTTGTTTTGTTATTTAAAGAGAGGGGGAAAAAAGCAAAACAAAAAAGGCTAGAAACAATACAGAATTTAAAAAAAAACAGTAAGAAATCACTAATTGATACATTACATATTGTCTTCTTGGATATAGTTGTTCAAGTTACAAAATTAAAGCGTACAGAGTGGACATTCAAACAGTGAGGCTGCAAACAGTTCTATTCACTGATCCAGCAAAGACTTAGCAACATGGTTATCAATCCTACACACTCTTAAACATACATGCAGTTATATCCTTTAGAGCACTTTTTTTTCCTCCTTTTGCTTTGTAAGTCCATTATCTGTTTAGTTGTATCATGTTTCAGGTTGTTTGGTACCTTATTGATCTCTTTGTTGTTATTTACTTTTTAAATTTTATTTATTTATTTTATTTACTTACTTTATTTTGAAGGTAATGAAATACAGCAGAACCAGACAGTACAAAGCCAATTGAGGCAGTTCAGTGAAATTGGTACAGAATCTCATAGCAGGTTACTGGGATAACAGCAATAGGTACAATAGTACATCTGGTTTTCTTCACAGTAGTTGTTCCTTCAATCAGGTAGAGCAATATTGAAGGAAATACTGAAATTATAAAAACAGACTATTGAATAGAGCAATGTCATTGATCACAATAGATCAAAACAGAGATTAAAAATATTTGCCTTTAAAGAGATAACAGGAAAAAATCCCCCTTATTTGTGATATTGCATATAGTCAAACTCACAAGAGATGCTCAGATCTCTGGCTGTCAATTGCTAACAGGGCAGGGTTGGGGGATGAGATGGATGTTTGACTCTTAGCCTGCATGCAGGTAGGCTTACAGCCACCCACCAGAGCCGTGTCCTGGCTGCCTGTTTTCCCATCGCCCCAAATTGCAACATGGCATGGATCTCAGGAAATGCTAATATGGTTCTCGCCCTGGGGTGACCCCGGCTTGGAATGCCTCAGCCACTTACCAGAGCAGCATGCTGGCTGCCTGTGTTCCCAGTGCCCCAAGTTCCAACATGGCCAATCATAGGTGTTTTAAAATTTGGAAAAAAATTTCCTTTGAGTGTTTTTAAGAAATTACTCAAAAAAAAAATGCTCCAGCAACAGAGTCAGAGAGTACAGTGGCTCAGCCTAAGAAAGTAGAGAATGAATCTTGTCTGGAAGCTGGGTTATAAGTGCATAGAATCTCAGAGCTGGGAAACTGTCCCAGGGGTGAAACCGTAATGTTTTTGGTAAATATGCAGTAAGTTAAGCTGTAGTATATAGTTAAGTCCAACAAAAAGGATAAACACATGCAAATGGGAGCTCCAGAAAATAAGTCAAAGAGACACAAATAAATAAGGAAATAAACAAAAGTTACAACCCCTCTCCTCTCAAGGCAGGCATTTACCCAGTACCAAGCAACTTACTCGGGAAAAGAAGTCACTTTGGATGCTCAGCAATAGGTAGAAGAAATACAAACTGGAAGATATAGATTACATGCTTCAAAAAGTAATTGTTTATTTTCAAGGAAAGATATCTCTTCAGAAAAATAATTCCAATTAAAGTGCTGCCTAACTTCGGAGAGATGTGTAAATCAAATGTTAAGTTCACTGATACATAACCTTATGTTTAACATGAAACGTAAAAAGATACATTTTACCTGAATACCTTATTTTACATGAAATGTTAAAAAAAATGGCCTGCAGATTTTTACTTTAAAGTTTCTCAGGATCAGTGTTGGGGATGTATTTCAGCAGCACAAGTGTATGCCTGGCAAGTGCAAGGTCCTGAGTTTGGTTCCTAATACTGGAAAAAAAAAAAAAAAAAAGAATCTCCCTAAAGTTTCTCAGGATCAATATGTTGACACAAAAGAGTAGAATATTTTGTTGTAATTTTTATCTGCCATAATTAAGCTAAGTTACTTATATTTCTATTTTGGCTTTAAACTTCTCCATACAGCCTAGGACAGCAGGTTGTAAGTCTATATGAAACTCAATATATTCCTGACAGAACTTGTGAGTTACTAAGCCAGGCAGGGAGGAAGACAGCCTGTGGAACTGACTTGCTGTTTCACCTAATGAAAGAAATGGTAAAAAAAATATTGTCTTTACCTCATGGAACAATAGTGGAAGTTTATGCATATTACTTAAAATTATACAGGTAATGGATTAGAGAAGTAGTGACCAAATTGGAAGTTAAAATGTAAAGAGAGAATTGAATTGAAACACATTCTTGTTTTTAACAGCAG
Organism: Hydrochoerus hydrochaeris; assembly: GCA_004027455.1. NCBI lineage: Eukaryota > Metazoa > Chordata > Mammalia > Rodentia > Hydrochaeridae > Hydrochoerus > Hydrochoerus hydrochaeris. Next base: position 533,612 of record PVLA01000435.1, on the reverse strand, counting down.
GAAGTTTTCAGGTCATATATGAAATTATAGATTATCAAAGACCTGGAGAAACATATTTAGGGTAACATCAAGAACTAAAGCTGGAACTATGAGAACAGGTTGCTTCCAGGGAAGGAAAATGAGTGGTAGTAGTAGAAATTAGCAGAGACTGTGGCTTTTTATTGTAGATTCTTTGTGCTGGTTGATTTTTTTAAAATGATTAAAATTAAGTAAACATAATGATAAGGCAGATTGTCTTTTTGGAGGGAAAATGACTATAACTATAATTTAGAGTACACTTAATTTTTCCTTTTGCTTATACACAACTAGGAAAAGAACACCTTCTTCTATTCAGAGTTAAAATTCACTTCAGTGCCTAAATTTCCAATCTATTTTCCCTGAAAAACTCACTGTGTATGAGGCTGCCTGGACTACAAAGTGACACCCTGCTTTAAAAAATTGCTCAGGAGGAGATCAGAAATGATGGCAGGTTGGTAGTTAGCATGACAGAGAGCTCTCTGAGAAAAACAACTCAGATGCTAGAATTTAACACCATGGAGAAGGCCAGACAAAAGGAGAGGGATTCTCATGACCCAGGAAGAAACTGAGGAAAAAGAAAAAGAAAAAAAAAAAAGAAAAGAAAGAAAGAAAGAAAGAAAGAAAGAAAGAAAGAAAGAAAGAAAGAAAAAGGGGGAAAAAAGCATGGACAAAGGGCTGGAGCTGGGCATGCATCAGCCCGACCCAGTCTGGCACTGTGCTGGGCATCTCTTAGAGTCGGGTGACTCATGATTAAGCTTGGGTCACGGTCCTGCCGAGATCGGGGGTTGGTGAGCACTAGACCCTTGTCAGGAGGAGGCTCCGCAACAGGGAGCGGAACTGGCGAGGCGAGCTGCACTGACCCATGGTGAGTGCTGGGAACTGGGTCCCACAGAGGGGTGACCAGCTAGGCGACATAGTGGAATTGGGCAGGACAGGCCTGAACCAGCAACCACAGTGGTGTTAGACGGCTACTCCTGGCCCAAAGCAGACTGGTGGCATCTGCTTTGGCTGGGTAACACCCCTGGTCAGGACCCTATAGCTAGGGATGAAACTGTCCTGAACCTGTGACATCTGCAGGGCACAGACACTCACTGGTTGACTGGTTCAGAGGAGAGGGGACAGCCCACATCGCCCCTGCAAGCACCTCACAGATGGCCCGAATACAATAACAAAAAGAAACACAGGCAGAGTAGAACAGGAGGTAGGGTCCATGGAGATGCTCTGAATAGGAAATACGATCAACCTGAAAGAGGGTTAATGAACCGGAAGTCAAAGGTGAGCAAATAATGCTCTATATGACAGGGAACCAGAGAGAAATAGGGACAGCTCATCCAGCAGCTGTAGATAAGTTGGAAACTTGTGACACTTTTATGCGATGGAGAACTACTCAGCTATATGGAAGGAAAACCTTGAGGCTTTAGTAAGTAAATGAATACAGCTCATGGTTGAGCTCAGGGGTAAAAAGGTTCAGAAACACTTAGATACATAGCAGGTTGTCCCCCTAATCTAACAACTAAAGGAACCCGAAATGTACAAAATACCCTGAGAAAGTGAAAGGGGAGGAATTGTCTAAAACAGGAAGGCAGAGGACATTATTAATAGTGTATCAGGATTTTAAAGCCACATTATTCTTATCGCTTGGTTTAGTTTGATTTTGTTCAGTTCTAGTCTGTTTATTCATGCTAGATTTGAAAGCACAGACAGCTACCCCCAAAATAGCAGGATATACTGTGGTAACTATCCTTAATTTCTTATTAATTTAAACTGAAGCCCTGTATTACTTACACTGTCTTACTATAACTGATCTTATTTGAATCTGGTTCGTTAGATCGCTGTTTTGTCTTGACTGATATAATTCAAATGTGGTATGCTTGATACTATCAAGTCTGAGAGTAGAGGCACCTATTCTGAAGATGACAGGATTCAACAGGATACCTATGTGGTGAGCTATATCCCCAAAATAGTTATATCCTATTCAATAGGATAACTGCTTTCGAAGTCCTATAATGTCTCCAATGTTTTGTTTTTATTAATGTTGCTATGAACTGCTATGTTCAATTATACTATGCCTGATGATATAGACAATTCTATTGAAAATAACAAGAGACATCATAGGAGCTACTGTAGATCACCTAGTATTGTGATTTTATATGTCTTTTTCGTTTTGTATTTTTTTAGGAATTTGTTTTGTTTTAATTTGTTTTTCCTTCTAATACAGAAAGGATAAGTATACATGTAGAGCCTCATACATGTGTAGAACTTCTAAACAGTTTACAATAATTAATTATAGTTATTGTAAAAGAAGAGAGGAAAAGAAAGTATTCTAAAGGATATAACTGCATGTAAGTTGAAGTGTGTAAGATTGATAACCATATTACTAAGTTTTTGTTGGATAGATGAACAGAACTGTTTGCAGTCTCACTTTTTGAATGCCCCCTTTGTATCCTTTACTTATGTAACTTGAACAACTACTTCTAAGAGGAAAATATGTAACTATCAACTAGTGATTTCTTACTGTGTTTTTTGAAATTAGGTATTGTTTCTACCCTCTTTGTGTTTTATTTTTTTTCTTTAAATAAAACAACAACAACAACAAAAAACCCTTAAATCTACTATAAAAAGTTTGAGTTTGTGTCCAATTCCACTTATTTCTTTACATAAATGGAACTGGACTGAGGTGAAAAGTAGGAATCCACTGAAAGGCGGAGTTCACCTCTAGCATCCACAAGATCTTGGGTTTGATCCCTAGAGTGAAAAAAATTTTTACTCAGAGACATAATCAAATGCATATTTACCTTTTTTCTTGTTTTCAGTGCAGTGATGATATTCATTTTGTAATTCATTTCAGCTTGCTTTCAGTTTTAGGGAGCTTTTCCTTTTATATCTGTATCAATTTTACCTTTGAATATACAGAACAATAACTAGCATGCTTCTGAAGGTCAAAATTACATAAAAAGATACATAGATGTAGCTATATAGATAGATATAGATATTTATACTCAGCAAGGTCTAGCAGCTTACACCTGTAGTCTCAGCACTTTGGGAGGCTGAAACAGGGAGATTGTGAGTTTGAGACCAGCCTGGGAAACTTAATGACTTAATAAACCCGTTTCAAAATAAAGAATAAAAAAGGAGCTGGGGATATAGCTCACCACATAGGCCCTGGATTTAATCTGGGGGAGAGAAAGAGAGAGAGAGAGAGAGAGAGAGAGAGAGAGAGAGAGAGAGAGAGAGAGAGATTATCCACTCCACTCCATAATTCTTCTACCTTATTTCTTCTCCCTCTTATTGGTAACTAATATTAATGGTTCCTGATTTAACCTGTATTACTTTTGTATGAATAAATATGTGATGCGTCCTTATTTTTCCTTCAAAAAAATGCTAAGGAGTAAAAATACTTGTAAAAGCACTTTAAGGTATACTCTCTATGACAGATATCTTTCTTGAATCAGTATTTATATCTAAATCTATGCAGATTTCCTTCCAGAATAAATTTCCTATCACAATACTTTGAGCTCATACTCCTTTGCTGTTGACTTCTGGGCTCAATGAAATACTCACTTGGTACTAACAGTCTTTTTCTAAGACTTGAAGTGTTTGATAATTGGTAACACACAACTGGACTCCTATTGGCTTTCCCCAGAAGCAGCAAAAACCCTAACGTTGCATAAGAGAAAATCTGTAGTGAAAAATAAACAAGATTTGTTTTACTAAAACACTAGTATTGATATCCCATTGATACTCCAATTAAATCTATCTGGTAACTACATCTAAACTATCTAGCTGATTTTTAATATATTTTTACTTTAATATATGTTTATATAATTTTCCTATATATATTCTGCAGAGCAAAAGTCAAAATCCTTAAAAAAGAAACTGGTAGCAATGAAATAGAAAACACATTAGCCATAAATTGTTCTATGAGTTACTGAAAATTGTATAAATACATAAATGTGTAAGAATGTATATAGGTGTTTATGCATAAAAAATATCTCATCAGTATTATAATTATTCACATATAAATAAAAATAATCCCAGAAGTTTAAGTGGTCCATAAAAGAATGTATTTATAATGATATCTTTGGGAACTACTTGTTAATCTTTTAATAAGTAAAAAAGAAATAAATAGAACTTCAAAATATGACTTGTTCAGTAGCATAATTTTTTATTTCAGTTTTAAAATTACATAGAGAGATTGTTAAAATTCAAAACATAAACTTGTACGGGAATTCTATAGTCTTTTTTGAAAAACAACCTGAAAATATACCTAGAAATCACAGAATAAAGTATTGATTTATAAAACATTATCCCAGATTATATACAAATGGCACATATATGTAGTTATTGATACTAAATTTGTAATTGAGATGGGAAGATGTAAAAGTTCAGAGTATCTAGATTATATTTGGATTTGTACACTTATATTCAGAGTATCTAGATTATATTTGGATTTGTACACTTATATTTCATGGAATCATTATTGCTACATCTGATCATGATTTTCTTTGTCACAGATTTTTACATTTTAATGGTTGGAGATTTTATATGCATATTCCTCAAAAGTTTATAAAAACTCTTAAAATACATCTGATTTCTCATTTAAAATGACAACAATAAGAATCTGGGGGGTATTAAAAGGAAAATAATACCTATTCATTTTATCATCAAAAGCCTTGAAATCAATACCTCAGATGCTCCAAATACACACATGTAGACAGGCTGCTCCTTTTCTGGCATTAATGCATTATTATCTGCCATCCCTCTCCGTCTGTCACTAATCTGCCCTCTCGTTACGTCAGCAGTTTTGGAGGCAGGTAGTTTTGCTGCTTGTCCTGACATGAAAGATGAAGCTACTTTTTGCATCAGTCCTCCTGTGTCTTGGGCTGGACTCTGGCCTTTCGGGGACACATGCAGATAGACGGGAGAAAGGAGATGCTTTCCAGCTGGCCAGAGCTTCTGAGCAAACCTTGACAGTCAATACAGCAGCAGATGCCACCACCAGCTTGTCCTGACATACTACCCTTGGCTCTGGAAGGGCTTTATTGACTTTTCCAGGAGAGAGGTCTTAGGGTTTCTCCAGTGTCTTCCCTTTCTGCTTCTGGCCAGAGGCAAGATCTAGTAAATGGAAAGGGACAGAATTGTTATATTTCACAAAGGATGTCCTTTATGCTTGCAAATGAAAAACATGAAAAGAACCAGTAGCTCATTTTAATTTATATGGTCCCTATCTTCTTACCATGTTTTCACCATGATTTTTTTTTAACTTTAAGTTTATTAAGGAGAGAAAAATCTATTAACTAGGAAGGAGAAATGACAGAAAAGATATTTTAAAAACTATATGAATATTAGTTCTCCTTTATAAATACTCAGTTTTTTAGTGTTAAAAATACTGGGGATAACCAAACTAATATTTGTGAAAAGCCATGAAATCTAAGAAGAAAAACAATATCAGAGAACAGTCCTGAGGCCATTTTCTAACCTCACAACTGAGTTTCAGTTATGGAAAGACAGAAATTAATATAGGTTCAGGTCTATCAAAGCCCAGGGCTACTGAGAATAAACATGCATGAGAAGACAACTCTCTTTTCCTTCTCTGCTTCTCCACATTTATTCCTAGAGGAAAGGGTGACAAAATAATTCATATAAACTGAGCAGAACAAATACACTACATTCATAGCATAGAAGATGTGGCATCAGAATTATCACAATGTTTTATAAATATGTGGGTAGATTTAATTATAATCAAAATTTCAGCTGGATTTGTGTGCTCTTGCATAACCCAATAATCTTGGTCTAAAATATTTATATGAAAATGTACCAAATATCATCACAGCATTTTTAGAGAAGTCTGAATTGGGAGAAATTGCTATAAAAGATCAACATATATTGTAAAGTAATACTACTGAGGTCAATAGAGAATTATTTAATGGACAAAGTCAATAAGTGAGAACAGAGTAGAGAAATACATTTATTAATTTACATTTGATTTATGGCAAATATTTCACTATATAGTAATGAGGAAACAACCATTGTTGTCAAGTACCCAAATAAAATAAAAGTAAAATAAAATAAGATAAAATAAAATTTGAGATTAACTAATGGCTTAAGTTGCAATAAAGAAACTGAAATAATGTAGAATAACTTTGAGTCCTTCACATGAAAATGGATGTCTTAAAAGAGTAACAAAATATTTCTAAACATGAAAAACCTATTGATAAAATTGACTACTCTAAAATTAAGAAGTTTTGTTTATTAAGGGATATAAGGATGAAAGAACAAGCCTTAAGATAAAGACACTAAGGATCAGCAAAGCTCTAGCTTCTAAAAACATGGTCCTGTGATGGAGTTCAGATTCAGCTCCCACTACCTGACTCACTGTCCTGATTCTTGGAATGACACACACAGACTGTATGTGTGACCCTTCACAGAATAGCTACAAATATATAGTCAATAAAGAACTGGTAATCACTGCTGTGGAAATGATTCCCAATGTAATGATATCCTTAATCTTAATGAAAACAGAACATTCAATAAAAATAAGTTTTTAATAGCCAAATAAAAGAGCAAATTCAAAATGTTCAACAGCATTGTTTATTTATTTAATTTCAGACTTTATCAGGTTAATTACACTGAAAACCAAAATTAAACACTGTTGCATATCCACAAGGTGGGAAAAATGTTAGAATATATTGCTATGTGATGTTTTTGAAAGGTTATAAAGCTCTGCTGGTAGGAATTAACATTAGTTCAAAAGGGTTGGTAAATATTTTAAAGTTATGAATGCCTTTTGATTAGTGCCTCTTTAGATATAAAGTAACAAAGAACTTTATGAACTCATAGACATAGGTGTAATCATAATTTATAAACAAATGTTCACCAATATTGGGATGGATAAAAAAATTGTGATATACTCCTTTCAACATAATATTATAGCAATTGAGTTTACCATATAATAGTAGAAACATCAATGTAATTTAAAAGTTGATCAGTGGAAATGAAACAACTACATTTCATGATTTCTTTTATGTTAAGTATAAGGAGTCAAGCACAAAGTATATTATATAGAAATACATATAAAGGGATTGCATTAAAAATATAAAAGAAATGAACAAAAATCAATTCAGACCAGTAGATTATAACTGAGGAAGGAGCGATATGATTGAGGACAAACCCTTGGGGATTTACAAAATGGAACAATATTCTACTTTTTAAAAAAATCTTTGATGAGATTTTACTAATGTTTACTTTTTGTTATTTTGTCCCCAATTTTTTTGCTTTTCATATGTTTTGATTTTTTTAACATATACTTTTAGTGATTATTTTATGGTTGTACATAAGCAAATTCCTCTTAGAAATATGTACTTTAGTATCACATATTAATCTTATAAAGCATTGAGTTTTTAAATTTTTTTTACTTTAAAGAGAACAAAACAAAACAAAACAGAACAAAGCAAGTTGGAACAGAACACAAGACTTCAAAGCAGGACAACAGGAAATCAACAGTGGCTACAATAATATCTTTTGTTTTCTTTTAAATAGTTGTTCATATCTTCACATACAATAAATTCAAACAAAACAAAGTAGTAAAAATCAATTAAAACAGAAGAATGAAATATATGGGACATCAAAAGAAGACAATATGGAATCAACCATGGCTACCATAATGTTTCCCATTTTCTGCAAAATAGGAGTCCATCGTTTCACACATATTGAAATCAAATAATAGAAAACAGACTAAAACCACTCAAAACAAAAGAATGAAAGCATTATAGAGCCTCAAAACCAGATAACTGGAAATAAACAATGGTTACTATAATATCTCATTTTCTTGAAAACAGTCATCCATACTATCACACATAATAAACTCAAATAAAACACAACAGAATAAAACCAATCAAAACAAAAGAACAAAAGCATGATAAGACCTCCATACAAGATGATAGGCAATCAACAATGACTACCATAATGTCTCATTCTCTTTGAAACAGGTATTGAAACCCTCACATATAATAAAATCAAACAAAACAAAACAGAATAAAACCACTTAAACAAAAAATGAAAACATTATAGGACTCCAAAACAAGATAATAGAAAACCAATGATTACCATAATACCATAATGAACATAATCATTATGTTCAAAATAGCTGCCCATATCATCAGACACAGTAAACCATAACAAAACAAGGCAGAACAAATCAAATCTAACGAAGTGGTGAAAACAATACAAGAGTTCAAGACAAGACAGTAAAAAATTAACAGTGGTTACCACTTCCCTTCTAGGTATTTCCTCCCCTATCACTTGCATAATATCTATTGTGCTTTTTGGATCCCACTAACTCCTTCTGTTTTTCATGCTAGTTTTCACCCATATGAGCTCAAATCATTTTGCCCATGAACCTGATCTCCAGTTGTATCCATTTACCTACAAAAGCCTTGAGGTTTTCCTACTTTGCAGTGGGTAGCTTTCCATTGTATGGAAGTACCATGTCTTTCTTATCTACTCTGAGGCTATTGGGCGAGCTACCTTTTCTTTATGTTGGTGTCCTGTTGCCTGGAACAACTGTTTTCTCTCCTTTGATTTTCAGCATATGTGTGAGGTAAGCATGATAACCACTGCACTACAGAAACAATTTCCTTTTGAGTTAAATGTGTTTCTTGTATACAGTATATTGATGGATCTTGTTTCTTGATCCACTCTTCCTGTGTTTTTGTTGTTGTTGTATTTTGCTGAGTTGAGCCCATCTACATTAATGGTTACAACCAGCACACATCGGTTCATCTCTGCCCTGCTATAACCCTGCCGTTGGCCCTCCACTTTCCCTCTTCATTCAATTGCCTGTCCTATTTGGCAATTCTTCTCTGTGGCTGTTTCTGGAACCATGGTCATCTTTATCTCTCTCTAGAATATCCTTCAGCATTCTTTGTAGTGTTGGTTTAGTGGTCATGTATTCCTTCAGTTTTCCTTTATTGTGGAAGTATCTAATTTTTCCATCAATTTGGAAAGATAATTTTGCAGGGTACATCAACCTGAGTTGGAAGTTGTTTCCTTTCATGATTTGAACCACTTCACTTCAAACTCTTCTTGACTTGGTGGTTTGTGTTGACAAGTCTGCTGTGATTCTGATGGGTTTTCCTTTATAGGTGATCTGCTTCTATTCTCTAACAGCTTTTAATATTCTGTTCTTGTGCTGAACTTCTGGGATCTTGATTATTATATATCTGAGTGTAGATTTATTTTGGTTATGGCTAGTTGGAGTTCAATATTTCTCACTTATCTGTATACCAGATCCTTTTCCCACTTTTGGGAAGTTTTCTGCTATTACTTCTGTAAACAACCTTTTTACTTCATTTGTGTTTACTCCTGCTTCTCCACTAATGCCTATTACTCTTAAATTATTTCTCTTTTCATCATCTTGCAGCCATTGAATTGTTATTTCCTGGTTGCTTGTTATTTTTAAAGAGATCTTTCCTTTCATGATCACTAGCTGCAATCTTGTCTTCAAAGTCTGAAGGTCTGTTTTCAGTCTCTTTCAAGCAGTTTTGCAAGTTTTCAATTGACTTTTTATTTTCCTGGCTCTCTCTTTGAATCTGTTGCATGCACTGTAATTCCTTTCTATATTGTTCATTCAAGGTTTCCATCATTTTCCTCTGCTCCTCTTTTATTATCTATGTCTTCTTTAGATAAATACTGAACAATTCTTTCATTGTTTGAGATTTCTTCTTTTACCTGAGACATTATTTCTGATCTGATTACTTTTATAGTCTCGTGAAGATTTTTCTTTATCAGTTGTTATCCTCTTGGAGATTTCAGGTGTGTGAATTCCATTTTCTTCCAAACCTCCCAGACTTGTTCTGTGTGGGCCGGAGGGCTAAGACTGCCTTTTGCTCCTTATGTTGACATTCTTCTGGGTTCCTCCCAACAAGCTGTTTGTAGGGTCCCAGGCACTTCCCACATTGGCTGCCCTTCTGTGGTATAGGAAAATGGGAAAATGGGTTTCTCTGACCCCAGGTTTCCAGGGACGTAGCATGGCATGGAGAAGGCTTCTCCAGACCCCAGCAGCTACACTAGGGCTTCCCTAATGGCCATGGGTACCTAGTGGTGAGGCTGCTTCTTCTCTCAGCTTGTGTGCCTACACCGGGACTCCTGCAGTGGTGGCAGGGACACAGGAGTGTGCTTGTCTGATTCACCTGGTGGGCAATGGCTGCCAGAAGGAAGCGAAGGCCTCCAATGGTGACCTGGGGGTTCGGTGCATGGGGCTTACCTGGCTCTGTGTCCCTGCTCCTGCTGGCTACCTGCAAGAAGCAAGCCTTCCAATGGCAGCTGCTGGCAGGTGGAGGTGGGTCTGGCTGGGTCTGTCTGCTTGTGCTGGCTGCCCGCAGAAGTGGATCTAAACATTGACTTTCGATGTGACAGTCTCACGCATGTTTGTAATAGACTTTGGTTACAGCTGTCCACTTTCTACCTTCCTCCCCCATCATTGCTCCTTTCCTCTTGCTGATAATAGTCTCCTTTTCCACTTTCATGTCATATTTTTATTTTTATTTGTTTTTGCTTTTAGATTTCACTATCGAGGAAAACATGATGTTTGTCTTTTTCAGTGTGGCTCATTTCATTTGACATGATAATCTCTGGTTCCGTTTTCCTGCAGATGGTTTAATTTTATTTTTATTTATGGATGAATAACATTCCATTATTTATATGTGCTACAATAAAAGAATTCATTTCATTTGATAATTCAAAGTTTACTGATTTATTGGGTAGAAGAGCATTCATTTCCTACACATGTAATAAAAAATACTGGAGTATGGCTGCCTTAAAACAAGAGAAATCTGGTTTCTCATATTTCTGGAAGCAGAAAATTCAGAAAAAAGGTGTGTGTTGGCCCATGCTCCTTGTTCATGCTCTTAGGAGAGATTCTTTTCTTGCCTCTCCTTAGCATTTCTGAGCACGAAGCTGTGTTGCTTCAATCTCTGCTTCTGTCTTCACATTGTCACCTCCCCTTCCTGTCTGTATTTCTGTGTGCAGTTTACTTCTCCTGGCAGAAGTCATGTGGGTTTAGAATTCCCTAACTACAACCTCATATTAACATAGTTTAGCTGTAAACATCTTATTTCCTAGTAAAGTTCTGAGTTTCTGGGTGACATGAACTCTGAGGACCAGAATTCAACTTAGTACAAGGAGAATATTAATATTATTTGTTATATTCCTTTCTTATATATAGCAATACGTTATTTCAATGAGCAATTCACTTCTAATCCATGGAGCAGTAGAACCTCCCCCAAGGGCTGAGATCTATCTTTTTATGCACCCAGAGTCTGCTAGTCTACTATGAATATTTGGAGGATCTTATTTCACATATTGTTTTAAATACTGAAGTAAGAGATTTCTGTTGGAAAATGTGAACAATTGTCCATAGAATCAAACTTGCATAGGCTGTATCTTCCCAACAGTTCAGCCAGCTAGTGAAAACAAAGTACTTCTGGAGAGAAGTAGGAAACAGAGCCAACAGAAATCTGGATACACTTCAGTTTAAAAAAATGTCTTTTGGCATATTTAAATGACTGGATTATTTTCAAAATACCACAACACACTAAAACTGGAAGTTATCTTATAAATCATTATCCAGTCCAGTCTCTCCATTTAGTACACAGGGAGCCTGAAACCCAAAGAGAATTGGCAACGTGCCCCAAGCTTTCCAGCTACCCAGGCATGACTCTGCTTTATTGTATCTCCAGGGCTTAGATGAACATGTTTTCTCAAACCCTTCCTACCCATTCGTGCTCTATTTTAAAGTCTAAGAAAATCTGTAGTGTTAATACACAGTGGTAACATTACTGGCAATCAAAATGTTGCTCATAGGGAGGAAAACAAATGGTTACAAGTGAGGAAACAGGTTTATGCAGCTGTTTGGCTTTCACCCTTCAGAGAGTCATCCTTTGTCTGATAGGTTGTCCTATGGAACATTCTAAGCCAGGTCTGATGATTTATAAATACATCTTGGAGCCCTGGGAATAACCGGGGATGAATGTTCTTGATAATCTTAAGAACTGCAATGAAATCGTGACACTTTAATTACCCTCATATCCCACAAGCATGGCATCTACGGTAGGATTCACACATGAACATTGGTTTCCAAGTTGTAATTTCAACCTCCAAGCCCTAAGAATGAGCAGAACTTCTTGATCTCAGTCATGTCTCACTGACATTTTTTAAATCTTTAATCTATGTATCTATCAAGATATATTTATCTTCTACATGAGTTGAGGGAAAGAGTTCGTTGAAGATGCTTGAAACATGAAATCTAAAGTCCTGTAAAAAAACATCTATAAGTTAATATGCTACATAATTAATGACTGTTGGCAGACAATACCTCCCTACATAGTTTTGTTTTAAATTTGTGCCAAAGACATAGCCATCCTGAGCACATTTACATTTGGAGACATCATGAGTTTTTTGTTTGTTTGCTTTTCTCCTTGGATGTGGAGTGTAAATAATGTGCTCTGATTTAATCCCAGGTACAATTTCTCAGCCTTTGCCAGCTATAAGACTGGAAAATACATTTAACATACTTTCCAAACCTCAATCTCCTCTTTCTAAAATGCCCAGATAAATGATTTGTTAGTATTTGGAGAGGAGAGAAGCCCAGTTCATTTTGGCCTTAATTCTATACCCTGATTGCTGAGAGATCATATTTGCTGACCAGAAGTAGTTCTCAGTGGACCTTGGTTTGAAGTTTTAGATAAATTTTCATTTTCCAGATGCTACTATGGTCTCTAGGAAAAATCTTGCAATATTTGCAGCACTTTTCCACAAGTATTAGTTTTCAAGTTATGTCTTGCTACCTTGATAAATGCTCCAGATGACTGTGTTCCATGTCGGTGCTGGTCGTGATTTCAGCCAAACTCCTTTACAAAGTACAAGGTCGAGGCAGCAGGCATCGTACCGCTGTCCACTGAGGCAGCGAGGAAGGCTAACTCTTCAGGGGCAGCCGTGCACTGAGTGAGAACACTCTTCTTATAATTTTTAGTTTATGTTTATTAATATCCTAGTTGAATTAGGGTGACAGCTTTATTAATTAACTTTATCACATCTCACACAATACTGGTTTTTAGGTTAAGAAAGGATCAGTTCCAGTGTCCACACAACACAAAACTAGGTCACCATCTCCTTTCCTCACTTTAAACTTAGTACCAAGATTCATCTCTGTGGATCAGCTTTCTGGACCCTCAGGTTGATGTTCTCTCCAGGACTCTTCCCTATTCCCAGTGGGAGCTCTGCTGTTCCATTCCATTTGATTTTGATAACTGTGATTCTTGGGGAAAATGTATGATGAGATCTGAACACTGCTCCTAATATCTCCCATACAGAAATCCATTTGAACCCTTCTCAAAGTGCCCAAGGCCTTGATATGCTGAACTTTTCCCAGAATGAGAGAAAGATTACTATCCATCTTTCATCTGCAAGATGGAGAAAGAATTTTTTTACCCTTTATTGGGAGCTACTGCTAACGTTTTGGTTTGGAGGTGAAAATACATTAATTTCTATTTGGATGCCTTTACAGTATTTATCTTTTATTATATATGCAAAAGCAGGAAATTATAATATTAATTTAAGAGAAAAAGTATTAGAATAAGGTAATAGCTATAAACATGTGACAAGTTATTCTGTTTCTTTGAATAATGAGAAGAACAAATTCATGGACTGTCTTTATGACTTTTTGAATTAATTAATTTTATTTTTAGAGGAGCTTTAGGTTTATAGAAATAAGTATTCACACACACTCTATCTGCACTATCGATTTCTACATCACTAACATCTTGCATCAGTGTAGTCATTTGTTATAACCGACCATCCATACTGACTTGCTATTATTAGCTGTATTCTATAGACTGCATTAGGCTTTGCTCTGTGTTGTACATGCTTTAGTTTTTGACAAATGCATAAGGACACGCATCCACAAAAACAGTATCATACAATATAGCTCCATTGTCCTCAAAATGCCCTATGCTTCATCTATGTATCCTTCCCTCTGTTACACTTTTGGCAGCCACTAAACATATTTATTTATTTTTTTTAAAAAAGAAAAAGGAGTAAAAATGATGATACAGAATTTCAAAGCAAAATAATAGGAGATAAGCAATGGTTAATATATTGAATATTGTTATCTTCAGAGCAGTTACTCAGATTACAAGATATAGGCATGAAAAAGAAATGACAACTATAAAGAGAGAATTGCTTGGAATAGCTAGTGAAGATATAGATTAAAAGTAGAGGAGAATAAGAAAGTGATGAAAACCATAAATGAACAATATAGGAAAGAAATAGAATGCATAAAACATTTTAGTGTTTTTAGTTTTGCCTTTGCCAGAATGTCATATTGGAATCTCACAGAATGTAACTTTTATAGATTTATATGTTTCTTTTTGCAGTTTGCTTTTAAAGTTCCTAGGTATCATTTTGTACTGTGAACATTCATTTGTATCTTATTACTGAATAATGTCTCACTGTAAAGTTATACCACAGCTTGTTTACGCTTTCACCTATTGAAAGACATCCTGATTTCTTTCAGTTTTTGATGATTGGGTTATACTATAACCATTCACATACAGGGCTTTGAATAAGTGCAAATTTTCAATTGATTTGGATAAATACTTAGGAGACTGATTCCTGGATCATGTAGTAGGAGCATGTTTAGTTGTGCAAAAAACTACTCAATTGTGTGCCAAGAGGGCTATATTATTTTGCATTCCCACCAGCAGGGAAAGAGTGTTCTTGTTACTTTCCTGGCTCCTTTTACATTTGTAATTCTAATTGAAAAAACAAATGTTTAAGAAATAACATAATAACTGCATATGGCAGATGAAGAAAATTGAGGATGCATATTCTTAGGTTCAACTTAAGCATTTATCACAATTTAGCATTTTTTTCGAGATTAAATTTGGGGATTTCTGCTGTAGTAATTAAGATACTTCCTATTCTATGTGACCTTCAGTCCATGCGGAAATCCTGACCTCATTAAGCACTATGCATGCCTTATCAAAACTGGTCTTTGTTGATATCTTTCCTTCCTATGTCTCACTGTAAAATGTGTCTAAAACTATTTTTACTGTATTTGTGAATAAGTTTTCCAAATTGCTTTTATTAAGGTAAACTCTATTTTAAAGTGTACTATGCATAAATATTTTATTAGTTTATTTACTTTTAATCTAATATCCTGTTTCTTTTCTGTCTACTCAAACATATTGACAATTTTTTTCAGTAAATTGTATAATTTTCTACCTTATTAAAGTAGCGTCAGTTACATTTTATAATTAGCTATTATGTGCTAATATATGTGCTGCCAAAGTAAACACTACTAAGTGCAATGTACATTGAAGTTATTTTTTGTTGTTTTGTCAGGAGGATAACATTTACATATGCACATGAAACTTTTAATTAATGTTAAATTCATGCCACAGTTTTTGGAAATTTTTTGAAAAATCATGTAAACAGTGATGCAAATGTCGCTTAAATGAGCACTACCATAGAGTATTGCTTGTTAACTTGTATTAACTGTTTATATTTGCTCCAGTTGCAATGCATTATCTACTTTGGACTACCCTTGACTATCTTTGGACTATCTTAGTGTTGAAAGCAGTAAGACAGCTTTATCTCCTAAATCATTTTTAAAGGAAAACCTTACTTACATCGTCCTGCCATTTTTAAGGAAACTATTCTTTTCCAGGGTGATGGTATTAAAGTAACAGTGTGCCATTTCAACTTTGTGTGTACATTCCTCCTTCCAGTAAGAGAAATCATCAATTTGATTATCATGGTGACGGGACCATATGCAGTGATCCAAGTCCTCTTCTTAGGCAAGGTGAAAGTGGGAAGTTTCTTGTACGCTCAACTAATATTCCATGCCCAGAGCTGTCATGTCATGTCAAAAGTTGCACTCTTTACACTTGAAAAATATTTTTCTGTTGCCCCAAATTTTGTCTCAAAATTTGTACAAATGTTTGTCAGTTTCCCCTAAATAGAAACTTTTTTTCCCAGAAGAAATGCAAAGTGTTTCGAAGTGCGATGTTATGTAAAATGAAGTGGACACTGTCATGGAAACTCAAACGTTTTTCCCAGATGCCTTCTTCAGGACCAGCACACTGCTGCTTAAGGTGCAGCTGGGACACACGTTTTTAGTGGCTCACAGTTCTGTTCTCCACGAAGAATGGCCTTCGGCTGTGGGCAATCGCCTTGTTTAATGTCACACCCCTCTAGGATCAATCTCTATCTTCGTTTTTCCTCTTCCTCTTTCTTAGAGTTTTACTTCCTTACACGATGTTCCCCAGACCACTGCTGGAGAACTTTTCCAGGAAATCATCTGCTTTGGCATCTCTTTCTGGGCAACTGGAACTAACCTAGTTGGTACTCAGGGAACGCAAGGAGCAGCTTTCAGAGTTATGTTCCTTAGCACTTGGCTGACACTGGGGACTCCACCACCAAAAGAATATAGAACATAGCGCTTGATATTCTCTCATTATCAACCTACTGAACCATCCTTTGGTGATGAATTTACATAGGACACAACAGAAACATATTTGTTCATATGACATCTTTGACATTTCAGAAATATGAGGGAAATCATATTTACTGACCATGAAATTGAATGGCTCTTGCTGAGAACTATTGATTCATTCAAGAGAGAAAATGATAGCTTGGGTGATGTCACCATTTCATGAGTAACTGAAGGCAAAGAGTCTTTTGGTAGCTTAATTTCTTGCAGCTGGATGGCACACAAACTAGAGGACGTGTCTTAAAGTTTAATCATGAAATAGAAGAACTTCCGAGAATGTTGAGTTTTCAACTCTGTCATTTTTCTTACTCTACCATCAAGACTCTCAGAGGAGTTTATGAAGGAGATACTGATGGAGATACAATTCAGATGCTCTTTCTCCTAACTCGATTGCAGCCTGTGGGTACGCAGAAGTATCACCCACAGCCTGCTGGGGAGATGGTTCTCCACTCTATGCACAGTTGGCACTAGGGTGAGCTGGGTAAGGCACATGGGAAACAGCATTTAAAGAAGATCCCCATCTTTCTTTCTCAAGGGTGAATTCTAGGGCTGTTTCTGTTAGGATTCTATGCTCTTCTAGGCACCTAGGAAATTTCACTCTAGCCCTGACCCAAACCTCTTGCTTGAAGATTACAAAACAAACCCAAAAACGAGAGAAACCTTCCAAGGCCATTATACTCCCTGACTCTAGAATCTACCTATTTTCCTGTCACCACCAAATCAATGGCAAAGGTCAAATCTGGGCCCCAAATGAATGAAGAGATGTTGGATTATTTAAGGAAAAGAGACATTATATATTGAAGGAGCTTTAGAATATGGCCAATTGTGGGTCTGGAAAAGCACAGGACACAGAGCATTAAGACGCTTGTAAAGGAAAACTGAATATTAACTGAAGTAAGGGAGAGTGCATAGAAATAGGAATATTCTTAAAATACCAGGCCTAACACCATGACAGGGACCTCTGATTGTGTTACCAATATGCTGCTGGAATAGCCAGTTGAAATTTGGCAAAAACAATGGGTGAAGTAGAAAGGCCAGATGGTAGAGAAAGTTTTTAGAAGCGAGCAAGCAGGAGAATGCATCCCATGCAGTACCAGAAGAATTCATTCCCAAATGACTATTCTGTGACAAGACGCCTAATGCCTTCCATCTGTAGGCAGTATATGCAATCGAGAATCAAAATTCATAATCCTGTGTTCAGATGTGAATAAATTCTCAGCTTCAAAATTCACGTATTGAAGGAAAAACTAAATATCTACAAGAAAGGACCTTGAAACACCACAACAAATTTACTAAGTATTACTTTTTCCATTTCTTCAAGGGATCTATTGCCTTTTATCTACATAATTACTCACTGGGGAAAGGAAGTGTATAGAACATGTAAGACTTGCTTAACTCTGGTTCTTATTTGATATTCATCATGGATATGTTACTTTTTGGTTCTGTCATCACATAGCTTAAAGAAGTCCAAGCTTTTTGGATATTTTGCAGAAAAATACAATATTATACTCAATTGATACCTTTTTTTAATACTGGTGTCAAACTCATGACCTCGTGCTTGATAGGCACTTGTGTCACTGAACTATATCCCTGGCCCCTCAATTGCTGTTATACTGTGGGTTACACCAGATTTATAAGATGTGGTTATCATACAGAAAGCGTTAATGAAAAGATCTGAGAAAATCAGAGGTTAAACCATACAAATGTACAAAGCCTGCCACGTAAGTGAAGGAGTCTAGAAAGCCACTGGGCTGGAGTATGCAGGCACTTCCTTTCCTAATAAAGGGGATCCTCGCTGCGTTACTCATTGCATCATAATAATCACCACTGACACCACAAAAGAAGCCTGATCATTGGTAAATATTTATTAGTTCAAAGATAACACTCATTGTACTGCTCAAAGCCATTTATTTGGCAACCTGGAGATCTGCTAGCTCTTAATTAGACACAGATAGAAAAAGAATTCTGCAGCCTGAAATAAGAACTTTTGCTTCATCCATAATATCATCCACTAGTATCAGAGATTTCCATAGTGAAAACACATGCTACTTGGATTATACTGCGTGTCACAAGGGAGAATCACCTCACAGAACCTTACACTTCTCAGACAAGGCTTTATCTTCAGAAACACGTAAGATGTGAAAACCCTCTCTCCATGTGCAGTTAGGTTCAGGTAGAAGTCAGATATTTGAGTATAGAACAGCAAATTGTCATATTACAAAACAGTTGCCACAAAATCATGTGGATTCCTTCCTTTAGAAGAACAAAAGAGAAGGAAAGAAGATGCCATAACGACAGTTAAAAGATCCTGAAATTCTGGAGGAAACAAAGCTGATGCTATGTTAGAAAAGGGCAGGGAGAATATATCTGATGTCCTGGTTGTGCACTGCAATGCCTCCTTCTGCTCTGGTGTCCAGTTTTAATGTTAAATAGAGCAATACAGCAGACATTTCCAAAACATGTCAATGTAAATCACGGATAAACCTTAGTTATGAGCATTTTCAATACCTTAGTAACAACTGTAAGTTCTAATAAATTATTTTGCACTGATTCGTATTATTGCATTAGTGGATTAGAGCAAGAGATGGGCAATTTTTTCCTATATTGGGCCATATAGGACATTTCATAAGCTCTGTAAGCCACACTGATGTGTTCTCAGCTCTTTCACAGCAACGCAAAAGCAAAGTACACAAAGTGCAAATGCATGAGCATATCAGTATTTGCAAGGCAGATAGGCATGAGGAGGGACAGAGCTATGGTCAACCAGTAAGTTTAATTTTTCAGGTAAAATTGGGGCAAATGGGAAAGTGAGTCACATAGCAGGAGAGCATTCTTTATGGATCAGTGACTCTTCACTAGGTACTGGAACGGTGACTCCTGACTTCTCAAGGTGAACCAGACTTAATCCCTAAGGATTGTACTTAAGGGTGTGTTTACATTTGTTTTGCTTTCTGTCCCAAAATACAGTCTGCAGCAAGAGGTGTGGGTCTCCTCCAAGGTCATCAGGCATTTGGTCCTCTGTGCCAGCTTCCTCAAGGGCCTAGCCCTGTCTGAGTGCCTCTGATATTTCTAACTAGCTCAGCTGGCTGTAACAATGAGATCAATCTAGACAATCAGAAGATACAGAACTTTAGAAATTATTTGATCCTTAATTGATAAATAGAAATTGCATATATTTATGAAGTATAATGTGGTGTTTTTGTGGATACACATATATATGAACATATACATACTGTTGAATAATTAAATCAAGTTAATCACTTGTCTTGGACTTATCAGAAAGCTGAGGTTGCACAGAAACCAACTATAGTAAACCAATATCTAAGGAAAGATTGTCACCTCTGAGGCAAGATGGGAGGTGAACTTTTGTATCCTTGGCGTAGATGCTAGAGGGCTTTGCATTTCCCCTATAGGGGAAAATTGAACTAAAAACCTCAATCAATTAGAAATTAATATGACCAAGTAAGAGATTATAGAAGCACATGAGGTCCACAGAAAAAAAAGAGAACTGATTCCCACTCTAAGATTTTCTTCAAGGACTTCATCCAGGGTTCTCAGGTAAGATCAGGGTCATCCCTGCCCTTGAAGGAAAAAGCTCTGGTAAAGAAATCCCAGGAACAGCAGGAAAGGCATGAAACCCTGCCTTGAGTCTGCTCTCTTATCTCTTCTGAAAAGAGAATGTTAAACTTCTTTTGAGGAAGAAAAAGCTGGTTTCTAGAAAGCAAGTGAGAGTTTATCTTGGGAAATAGAGATAAAAGGCAAGACACTTTGATTCAATATGCCTTTGTATATATTCTTTGATTATACATGCTTTGATTAAAGTTCGTTCTTACCTAGCAGGTGCCAAACCCCAAGACGTCATACAGATGAAACCATAACAAGTATGCTAGGTTTCTTTTAGACTTCTTTCACTGGGATCCACCAGCTCTTGTCCAGAAAAAGGTTATGCAATGCATATGGGGACCTTAACTAACTATACTCAGCATGCCTTAAATGACATTGTGGCTGATATCTCTCATAAATAAAAAAAAGTTAAAAAAAAAACAGGCCATTCTCCAAAATCAGATGGCATTAGACATTCTAACAGCACAGGAGATATTTATACAATTATAAAAACTTTTGCTAATATCTCAATTAACTGTTCAAGATACTAAGTGACAAATCAATGACATGTGGAGTTCTAAAACTCCCTGGACCTTATCCTTTTCCTCCTTATGAGAACCCATTACTAACTCCTCATGGTGGAAATCTTTTTTAACTGTACTCATAATTATCCTGTTGCTTATATTATTTGGGCCATGTATGCTTAATTGTCTCTTTGGCATTGTCTCCTCCAGATTTAAAGCTGTACAACCACCTAAGATGAAATTGCCTGGTGTCTATCAGGGGCCTTTAGATAGACCCTCTTCAGAATATCTCTGACTGCTGATCAACAGTTTTCAGCCTAAAGATGTCAGATTGGTCATCACCCATTTCTCGCTCATGGCAGTTAAGGATACTTCTTCGGGGGAAGGGGAATGTTACAGGCAGCTGAGCTAGTCAGAAATATTATAGGCACAGAGGACCAAATGTCTGGTGACCTTGGAGTAGACACACCCCTCTTGCTGTGGGCCAGGTCTCAACACAGAAGGCAAAAAAAATGCAACTAAGTATAAACCTTAGATTAGGTATAGATCACTTTGAGAAGCCAGGAGTCACCATCCCAACCCCTTATAGGAAGAGTCACTGTTCCATAAAGAATGCTCCCTTGCTACGTGACTCGCTTTCCCATTTGTCCCTGATTGGTCAATTTTACCTGAACAATTAAGCTTATTGGTTGAGCGTTTTAAAAAAAGCAAAACAAGTTGTGTGGTGGCACATGCATGTAATCCCAGCAATGCAGAGACTGAGGCAGCAGGGCTGCAAATTCATGCCCATCCTGGGCAACTTAATGGCTTAGTGAGACCCTGTCTGCAAATGCAGATAAGTAAACAAATAAATAGGGCTGGGAAATTAACTCAGCATGAAAGGCCTAGGTTCTGTTCCTAATACCAAAATCATTCAATTAAGCAATCAATAAAATAAAATAATCTTACCAGTGAGGAAGAGCAGGTAAAGAGATGGAGCTCAGAGCTATAACCAGATACAGGTTAGGATAACTGAGAAGGTCATACTTGTGTTGTATTATTTGTTTGTTTGTTTCTTTTTTTTTTTTCAAGAATCTTTTCTGGGTATGTCTTGTATGCTAACTATTTTGAAGATAATGATGCATATTACAATAACAATTGCTATTCTCTATTTGACCATGCAATTTTGCTTTATTTTTTCATAAAATAAGAAGCATATGCTAAAACAAAAAAGTGAGTTTAGCAAGAAGGTCAGATGCCAGGTCAATAGTCAAAGTCAATTATATTTGTATATGTTTGTGACAAATAAACACTGAAAATAGAGTAAGAACAGTGACAAATAAATGCTTAAATAAAGTAAGAACAGTATAATTATCAATAGTACTAATACATGAAACTTACATACACCTTCAAAATGCAAAAAGAATTATATATTATCTGAAAACAGCAAAATAATAACAAAATAATTTTTAAAACTATAATAAATGGAGGGCACCACCTTTGTGTATTGGAACACTCAACACTGATATTAATTCTTCTCCAATTTAAATGATCTTCAGATCAACACAATTTCATTTGGAATTATACAAGTGTGTACTGCAAACATGTACTGATACAAATGAAAAAGAATGATACATAACTTTTGGGTATAAATTAATAGAGTGGTTCTAAAATAAATATGAAAAGAAAAATATTAGCAAAAAGAAGACCAATTAGTAAGTGAAGTTAGGTATAAAAAAAGATACACTTGATACTCAAAGTGTAAATTTCCTGAGAAAACAGAAAAAGCAGTTATATATTGCATCACAATAAATAACACTAACATCATTCATCTCATTATAAGAACTTTGTAAAATATGTCTGATAGATGATGATTAGCACATCTAGGGCAGTATAAAACACCCCAGACTAAGTAACATTTATGAACAAGAAAAACTGATTTTTTATAATTCCGGAAGCTGGACAGACTGAAATCAAAGCCAGTAGATCTGACGTCCTGGGAGTGCTCATTCTCTGCCTCACAGTCGGGGCCTTCGATGTGCTCATGTGTGGTAGGAGGGACAGTCAGTCCCTTAAATCTCATTATTTGGGGCACTGCTTCCCTTCTCTTGGGTAGAGCTACACTGAGAATTAGGTTCCAACTTATAAATTTTTGGAGAAACACTAACATTCAGACCATTCAGATGAATAAGCTGAAGCCCAGAGAATTGTTCTACGTTGAGACAAATAAGCAGCAAGACTAATCATTAAATGAGAAATTCTGGTGCCAATGTGTTTCGCTACAGTTTATCAAAACTCTTAACTCTGTCTAGGGCTTCCTTTGAATTTACAGAACTATTTACAACTGTATTTGTAATTTTACAAAGAGACAAAGCGTGTGGATTCAAAAGAGGAGATGTTTTTAAAATTGTAAGACGGTCATTTCAAATAACTTTTTGTTTTATGATTTATATACATAGATTGTTCCTTTTTCCTGTGATTTAACTAAGCTGTCTTTTCCATCCAATGACTTTTTGTGAAATATAGTATAACAAACCATTTCAAAGAAAATATTGACTAAAAGTGGTTAAAATCTCAGTGCTTGGGGGTAGACTGTCAAGACTGATTATAGAAAGAGAATAGCATGTATCCAGTAGTTTATGGTGACAATTCAGAGGTAAAGAGTTCAACGAGATGAGAAAAGCATCCTGAGAGTGCCCCCAGGGACTGAGATAAAGTAGTTCATAGACAGGTTATTTTCCTATGTAGTGTAAAAATCAGAATCTAGTTCAAAAAATAAATATTGTGGTTTGTAACTGCATGAAACTCATATCAGAACACTAAATTTTGACATGAGCTGATGTTTTAAAAATACCTTGTGAAGAAAAGCATATCTAAAATTTGACAAAAGTACATTGTAGAAATTTCAAAAATGTACAATTCACACCATTACTAGGACATAATGGATGGGAGAGGGGAAGCCTTCTCTAGTTCCTGCTGTCTTTCCCTTTCCTATCTAAACCGAGAGTATTGTTCAACTTCAAAAGGAGAGATGAATGCAGAGGATCCTGAATCAAAGCCTCCAAACCTTGATGCAATTGGGTAAAACCCAATGTTTCCTACTAGCCAAGAGGAGCCATAGGTCTTGAGTTACGGAGAGGACTTGGAAACCAGTGCCAACCAAAATCAGTGCTCTTTGACTGTTTCTGAGATGAAGAATATTTGCAAGAGGACAAGTATGTAGATTTTTTTTAGGTGATTATTTCTCCCTTAGAAATAAACTACAGGAGGTGAAAACCATTTCTCTAAGTCCTCACGTATGAAAATAAGCAAGCCCTTACCCTTGTCCATAGTTATTAGTTGAAAAAAATGTGTTAGTGTCTAAGGTTATCAGTGTTAATTTTACTCAGAAAGGAAGATTCACTTCTCCCAAAGCAGCCTTTAAGCAGTGGGTCCCTGAAATATAAATTTCTGCTGATAATGCAGTAAGAAAGGTTGAGCCCTTGCTGCAAAATATATATTTGAAAGTATGTATATTTCTCATTCGTAAGATGCTTTAATATAACTTGACTCTGACTTTCCTTGAAAAAATACACGAGACACGATTTCAGAGAAGGCATGGTGTGTTGCCTATCAGCGGCTGATCATCTCAGTAAATTGCTTCAAAAAGTCAAATAAGCTAAACACAGTGGTATATGCCCATCATCCCAGCACTCAAGAGGCTAAAGCAAGAGAATTGCCCAGAGTTCGAGGCCAGTCTGACTCACATGCATCCAGGCCAGCCTGAACTACACAGTGAGACACTCTTTCCACCAAAAAAAGTCAAATAAATAATATTCATAGAGGAGCATTTGTTCTCATTGCTCAGTTTTTCCCTTCACCCATAAAGATCTTTGCTTCAATGCATATATATTAAGGCATAAATTTAATATGCTGTGTGGGTAAATTAGAGAAGAATGATATTTATCATCTCTAATGGGAATGTTCTTGTAGATTTTCCTTCATTACTATTCCACAGGTTTTCTTGCTATGGCTTGCACTGCCTACTCAACTTCATGTATCTAGAATTCAAATTTCTCATTACTTCTCTATTCCTCTGAGTCAGAATCCTACAGAACAAGTAATTCTAATTTTTAAAATGAATAAAGAGATGTATTTCAGTAATGTATACACTAGCATATCATCCTCTGGATTAAATTTGCTGCAGAAAAAAAGACTGTTTCATTTATTTCAGTAAAAAATTAGGTGAGCACTTGCCTTGTACAAGATAGTTTTCTTGGTATGGGAATGTAGCACTGAATCAAGCACCAAAAACTCATGGATCTGTGTTCTAAGCATGGAAGAGGAAGGGCTGTTTGGAGGTGAAGCAAAAAACAGAGTCACTGGGAAACCACCCTTTACAGCTTTGGCAACCAGGGGGGTAAGTACGGGAAAGTATTTGAAAAGACTTTCTGTACTTGTTTTGTGTATGAATCAGGAAAGTAAAGATTAAAATGCCATGCACTTTGGATAATATGCAACAATCATGACAAAAGAAAATAATTTCTGTATAATTACAATATGAAGATTTTAATGATATTTTAAAGACTAAGTCAATATTTACAGCCATTTGCAATTTATTGTATGTTAGAAAATGCAGTGAAACAAACATAGACTAAACCAAATGTAAAAAATCACTTAGAAAAAAATTGATCTAAAATATTTTTTGCATAAGAGAGTCAACCTCTGCATGTTCTTCTCATGATATTTCCTTCTGTTTCCTGTGTTCTGCAGCTTTAACTGTCATGCAGTTACAAATGATGAGCAAACACTAAAGAGAATGAAGACTTATTTTTGGATTCTGTAACACCTGGGTGTAAATTCCAGCTTTTATTACTGCTCTGAGAGGTGGTAGATCTATACATGATCATTTTAATTCTAACTTTAGTTATTATTATTAATCACAAGACTTCATTTTCATCCTTGACTTAGCTTAAAGGCCTGGAATAATTTAGTCATCTCTAGTAAATGTCAGTGCTAGAAAATTTCTGAGTTTTCAGTGAACATTTGTTAGCTGTATGAATGGAAGAGCTCTCTGTATGGATGATACAAAGTTTAGACAAGAGCAGATAGGATAAAAATAATGGAGTATTATATGTCAGGATTGATCTAGTAAAGTATAATGTTAGAGAACAAACTTAAGAGTTAGTGTGGCCACTCAGAAAGCAATGAATTTAGCAGCAAGGACTTATCAACTGCTTTCAGGCACAGCACACGCTAGTATTTCGCTGAGTCACATCCTTCATACGTAGTTGCATTAACAGAGAAAATGGGGTTTAAGAGGGAGACGTGGGCTAAGTTCTTTAAAACACAAAGCATGAAACTTAATTCCTGATCTAAACCCTGATTTTTGGACATGTTACTTTCCAATAACTACATCAAAGTCAGGCATGAATTATTAGACACAGATGTGAGTCAAGAAAATAGCAGCAGCTGCTCTCGTGTTCGCCTGGCCCAGTCGAAGCTTTGGCAAAGTGACATTTTCTTCTTGTTGGAACTGCATAAAATGAACCAGGGAAGGCAAATAATCCTAATAACTTCTTGATAGATGATTTGTACAAATGGATTTTCTGCTCTTGATTAACAGAGCAGGATGTACATGGGGCTGCATTGGGGAAGTTCTTGAGACTGAGGCTCATGTTAGGATGATTTCCTGTGAATCTCATTGTATCTCTAATGAACTTTTTTCCTCCTAAAAGGACAGTCTTTCTCACAGACTTGATGACTGTAACACTTCCTGACAAGTACATTTCTGAGTAGCTTAAATTTTACAAGCATCAATCTTCTCATATGTGAAATAGTAGTAATAAAAAACTAGGTCTATTACAAAGGTCAACTGAGATGGCAGATGAACTGGGAGTGAGTTAGTATGAAGATGAAATCACATAGTGGAGGCGAACACATAATATTCTATAACTAGTCAAAGAGCACGCAGAATGTCTTCTCTGTGCTAGAGGGGCTCTCTTCTCCCATACTAGGAAAGAGACTCACTTGTAAGTATTACCTATTTGACAGTTACAGTTTTAATATCTTTATTAACATGTAATTGTTATGTACAAAGCCACACATATTTAATATGTACAGTTCGATGGGTTTATTCATATGTTTCTAATGGGCAGCCATCCGCATAATCAAGGCAGAAGCTCATCTAGCACTTCCAATTTTTCTTTAGATCTCCACCTTAACAATAATGCTTGATCAATTATTCAGAATGGTGTGCCATATTCTGCTTTGTTTTGTTTTGTTGTTAGTTGAGACAGTGTCTCACCATGTGGTTCAGGCTGCCCTTGAACACACAGTGATGCTTCTGCCTCTGTCTCCATAGTGCAAGAATCACAGGCGCGGGCCACCACTCCAGGTAGAATGCTGCACTGCATTCTGGTAAGGTTTCCCAGGAACTTTCCTCTCAGTCTGATCCCACACTGCTCCTTTTGCTCCACTAAACTGCACAAGTTTCCCACACAAATTCTTTTTCCTTCAAACATGTATTAAAATTGTCATAACTTCCAGGCCTCACACTTGCTTTTGTATTTATTAGGAATGACTTATGTATCTACTAACCAATGAATGGATACAGCCAAGTGGCATTTATACATGAGGAAGTACAACCCCGCTTTAAAGGAGAATGCGTGTGAGTCATTTCTAGGAAGACAGATGCACCTCGAGGCTATAACATTAAGTGAAATAAATAGGATGTCCAAATTTAAGTATTGCATGTGTATGCACAAGGGTAAGTGTTCTTCTGTAGGATAAACCCAAAGTATAAATAAATTAAAGGGCAAAATAAAAGATGGATGTCAGTAAATAGGGAGATAGACCTTTTGCAAATTGAAAAGGGACCAAGAAATAGAGGAGCATCAACAAGGGAAAGGAGGATTCAGGAGAACGGAGGGAGAGGGAAAGGGACTATGAAAAGAATTAGGATGTGTGTTGTGTACATGCACCATCTTCCCGGGATGGATGTGATCATCATGTCATGCAGACATGTAATAATAACATCATCCTCTCTGTGCTCTTCTAAGTGACGAAGTTTTAGAGAATATTGGAAAAGAGTGTGAGGTGATGAAACTGATGCTCTTCAAATTTCTCTCCCTCCTTTTCAGAGCTTTAATCAAAAATTTTTTCTTGGCCACTCCTTATTCTCCTTTCTTATTTTGTTCTCACTTAAGATATGATCACACTTGTGGTCATTTACCTGCTTATTTTTCTAACTTACTATTTTTATTTCTGACCAGAAAGTAATCTACACAAGGGCTAGAATTCTGTTCCTTTTCTTCACTGTCCTAAGTTCAGCACTGGATAGTGCCTGGCCTATTTTGAAAATATGTACTTGATTAATGAATGAAAAAGAATATTAGGAAATATTTGCACTTTGGAGATAATTTTGTTAAGTTATAGGTAGTTTTAGTGAACTGAGCATTGAGTGATTTCATTGAGTGATTCAATTCAAATGAAATCCTTCTGGTCTCTCTCAATATATCATAGTCACAACATATTAACTTTGTGTTTTCCTAGATTTATAATATTTTTCTGAATGTACATATGGGTTTCCATTCACTGAAATGCATTTGAAACTTAATTTGAATTTTGCAGGTGTGACCCACTCTGTTCAATATAGAGGGTGAATAAATTTTAGTTTAAGTATAATAAAATACATAAAGTGAATATATATATGTATATATATATATTCATATATATATATATATACATATATATATATTCCAAAGCTAGATATATTAGAACTAGATTGCATTCCTCAAAATTGAAATGAGTTATTGTATTTCACCTTGTGTAAGTAGGTAATTATAACTAACCATTGACTTAGAATACAGTAATTCAAGATCATTTTGTGCATACGGAACACTTTTTAAAAGTTATCTTGGAGAAGCAAGATTAATTGTTGTTGCAGACATTCTGCTACCATAGTCAGAGGAAAACTGCTGGACTATCCTATGGAATTATTTGAATCAACTCAAATGAAATCTACTTAAGTAAATCTAAAGATAAACATGAATTTACCAAGAATGATGAGTAATGGATAAGATTCAAGGAAACCCTGGAAACTAGAGCATTGATAGGACAGATACCCAGGCAGCAGGCAGCAGTGAGGAATTTTTACCAGAAACACGCTGCTCAGTGTGTTACTCTGATAGAGAAGCCAACTGGATCGCTGCCACCTCTGCACACCAGGGGAACTGTGCTTGAGCAGCCTTGCCTAATGCCCTGGGAGGAGAAAAATGCTAGTGGTGTGAAGGAAAACAGAGGACTGTATTAACCAGGCAAGTGGGAGGAACAGGGCAAGCCAGCGAAACAGACATCCACTCTACCCATTGATTAGTTAGTTGGGTTGAAATAGTTCCCTCACACCAAGATGTCATTCAGAAGAAGAATGGAACATCAATTCATGTGACTGATATTAATTAAGTTTTATTTGTTTGTCTTATTTATAGATGTTTCATAATTTCCATAGATCAGATAGAAATAAATATTCATGCCTATAATCAAAGCCTGATATCACTAGGTATATCCAGGCAGTACAAAAAATTGATGCCTATAATCAAAGCCTGATATCACTAGTTATATCCAGGCAGTACAAAAAATTGATGTTATAATATTCTGGGACTTCTTTTTGTCAGAATTATATTGTGAAACTTTCCAAGAGGAAAAAAATGAGTTCTACTTATTCGTTTCTCCTTATGCATAGGTGTATAAAAGAAATAAAACATAAGGACCTGGTGTTGTTCATATGTAGCTGAATGCCTCGTTAGGATCCAAATGAAAGATGACCTTGCTGTGTTAAAGTTTAAAACTTTGAAAACTTTGGCAATTTTTCCAGACATTTCCTCTACTAATTCCCACATGCTTTCAAGGATTAATTGCTCAACATTCATCTGTAATGTCCAATATATTAAGCTCATGCATCTGTATTTGTAATAGATGCATGACCACAGGGAGAAACTTTTTCTCAAAGCAGTAAAATATCAAGTGAAATGATTCCTACATTTATGGTGTTTCCTTCCACTGCCTATTGGACATCTATATGAATATCTAAAAAATGCTTTCCTAGCTAACCAAAAGGAGGATGTATTTGATTGTGTGTACCTCGGGCTCACTTTTTTATGCATCTATTATGTGCCACAAAACTATTCAAAGCAATAGGCAACAAAATCTGTGAACAATTTAGCTACAATTTCGGTACTGAAGTAAGCAATTCCAGTGGTTTTTTTTTTTTTCCGTTTGGAAATTCCAGCATCTTTTTACATAGCAGAGTCTCATGTAATTATATACAATTCAGGAGAAATTGACACTTATAGATAACATTTTAGGAAGTTAGGTAGTTTTTCCATCTCAATCCACTTACTACTACTTGCAAAATGATAAAACTCTCATCTGAGTAATATCTCGCACTCCAATATTTAACAATAAAAAACACACAGATCAAAGAAAATTTGATGTGCCTCTGTGTGATGTGTTACCTACCATCAGGAAAGCTAAAAATCAATGCCAGAGGTAATAAAATGACTCACTTTAATAAAATCTTGTACGTGATAAGGAGGAGCTAGATATGAGTTTTCATTCTGGCATAGTAGCCAAACATCTTCATTCTTTCTAATTTATAGTTTATCTGTGTTGCCCTATTTCACACTTAAATTTTAAACATCTATTAGTTCCATTTTTATTCAACTGTCATCTCATTCACTCAGCTTTTCTTGCCTGTCCAAGTCCACTTTTTTCACACTAGTTCCCGGAAATATCTGATGTTAATACAATTTTATACGCAATGATACTGTGTCAGACAAGTCATGTCACATTGTTGAGATTACAAAAATTGAACTGCTGATGAAGTTAACTAAGGACCAGCAGAGGTCAGCAGATGGAGACTGGTAGTGGCACAATTGTGTTTAACCTTTGTGGCAGCTTAGCTATCATTTTAATGATTATCTTGTTTTTCCTATCTAAACAAACTTAATATTTCTGTACACTTCAGGGAACTGCCTTGTCATGGAATGAATAATAAAGCACTGTCAAGTTTCATAATCTCTTGGACTTGTTTCCTGAATAATTTCTCTAAAATATAATGGAATTGACTGGTGTTTCCATTTCACCTTCAGTTTCTTTTCCCACCTTTATTCCTTACTGTGTCATAAGTTGTTGCTCACATGCTTGTCAAAATTACTAAATCATTCTGTCCTACACTGTTTCCTTAACATGGGATCAAATGCATAATTCATGAGCACCACTTTCTTTCTGGAACATATTGTTCACATATTCTACTATTACCCTCAAAGATTAACCATCAGAGATTGAAAGTTGGAAAGAATCTTTATTCAGATAAATATTCCTACTGCCTCTGAGACTCTCTTGCTCTTTTGCAAAATTCAGTATGTTGAAATTATCCTTTATACCCAAAAAGATATTTTCTGATCTTGTATATGCCTCCTTGGACTTGAAATCTGTGTGAGAAGTTAGATTTTTACTTACTTCTCAGATAATAGCTTTTGAACTGGTGTATGTAAA
Source organism: Hydrochoerus hydrochaeris (assembly GCA_004027455.1). Classification (NCBI taxonomy): domain Eukaryota; kingdom Metazoa; phylum Chordata; class Mammalia; order Rodentia; family Hydrochaeridae; genus Hydrochoerus; species Hydrochoerus hydrochaeris. The sequence goes on along the minus strand of PVLA01000435.1, from coordinate 502,400 downwards.
AGAAGATTCCATTCCTTTGGTTCAAGATCCAAATTTTGAGAAATATTTTATCTTCCATGACCTGGAAGATATTGGCCACTTATTTTTCTTGCAGTCTTTTTAAACATGTAAGGGATTAAATGCTTTAAATACTACACAATTTTGAGACACTTGCCAAGAAGTCTGTGAATTCTACAGCTTTGGTTAACAAACAGGCACTTAAACCGTGGTCTAGATTATTGTTGTATCAATTAAACTACAGCTGCCCTGCATTCTGTCAGTGCCTCTGTTGGCTATGGAGTTTTACACTATTCTATTTCCAAAAGATGCCTAGAAAGGCATTTTCATGGAGCTGCTCTTGTGAAACATCTTTGGGATATTATGTTTTTGACACACATTTCATGGGTAAACTGAGAACAGAAATGAATCTGAACTGAACAAACTTCCCCATCAGGTCTCTTTGCCACCACTTTCCCCTCCCTTGTTTCCTTCCCCCCTTCTTTCCTTCTTTCCTTTATCTTGCATTTTCTCCCCCACCTCTCTGCCCAACCCACTCCTTTTCTCAATAGGAAAGAAAACAATTGTTTTCAAGAGAAAACCAAGTGCAAGGAGACTACACTCCACATTTTCTTCCCTTGTGACATAAAGAGACATGGGGGAAAAAAAATCCCAAACAAACAAAAGTTGTAGTTGTATAAGAGAGAAAACCAATTCTCAGTCAACATATGAAGATGGAAAATATATTTTAAATTTAGAAACACAAGAAATAGTATGTTTTCTAGATAGTTAATATTCACATACATTTTCTTATTCGATTCTCATAGTCATTCCATTAGGAAATACACTGAATGTATCCATGACACGAATGAGAAACTCTTTTTGTTTTTATCTGTACGTTTTTAATACGTAATGATTGCATTCATCATGGGGAGTTGGTGCATGTACCGTGATAGCTAGTTGTTATGACAAGTTGGGTAAGAAGTGCAGAACTAATAAACTTAGCACAATTCTGCTATAATCAAAGAGACTGATCAAAGACCTAAGATCCCAAGTTTGGCTGTAAGTGGCACCAATCAATACACTTGTAGGCTGAATGGACTAAAAAGAAGGGAAGGGAAGGGAAGGGAAGGGAAGGGAAGGGAAGGGAAGGGAAGGGAAGGGAAGGTCGCTTGTGAATCTTTGGAGGAGCTCCAGGCTTCCCCTTTGCCTTGGATGTCCCCCTCGTGGATTCCACTGCAGACCTTCCATTGAGGACCCACAGGGCTTCAGAAGCAGAGTTGCATGGAACCCTATAGTGAGCTCCAGGCCTTCAGCCTTTGACTGGATTCTTTGGCTCTCCAGTGTGTGGTCAGCCTTTTTGGACTCTTCAATAGGTGACTTGGAGGGCAGGCATTGTGAATTCTTATACGTTTATGTATCCTATATTAAATCTTTTTCACTAGTAAGAATGGACTTACATTTGTATATAACGCATTTTAGTTCTGTTTTTGTCCACTTACCCTACCCTCCTTCTTCCCCCTCTATCATTCAGTCCCTTTCAAATCTGCAAAAGACCTGTCTTCCTGTTTCCCATTTTCTATCTTTTTTACAATTCTATTTGCCTTTCCGGTTTCTCATTCAAAAGAATCCATGGAGTATTTAAGGGGTGTGCCTGATTTATTTCATTTAACATTATGGTTTTGAGCTATATCCAGTTCCCCACAAATGTCACCAATTTATCCTTCCTTTTGGCAGAGTGGTAGCACCCAGATAGCTTCTCTAAGTCTTGTAGAACAGGAACTATTGCTGTGGGTTTCACAGTCAGGCTATCTGACTTTAGACTCTAAGCTGCAAGTTTATCTGGTGCAAAAAAAGGGTGGAAGAATGGCTTTGATTTGAAGGTACAGGATACCAAAAGGGAATGACATACAATGGATGGGTGGAGAAATTTATACTTTTGGTACTTGGGGCAGAAACTGAAGTGATTAGCGTTATGTATATTGATTATTTCATGCTTGATTAGCGGGGAATGCATGCACTTATTTCTGAAACTTTAACTCAAGACCAATGACATAGTGACAAGAACATTTCTGGAATGAGTTAATTAGTTATATATATGGGTGAATTAATCATGGAAACAGGCAAGATTTGAAACGTGCTGTAGATATTTCCAATCCCTCTCAGCAATATGTGGTTCTCTCTTCCATGTTATCCGTGTGAAAAGCTGTTTTTAATCTCCTTGCAGTTAGACAGAACCAGATGACTTCTGGAGACAAGTGAGAAGATTTGCGTATCTCTTCCAAGCTAAGGCAATTGAAAGTCCCTCTAGAATTTTCTGATTTTACTTTTCATCATCACGGCAGAATCTAGATCTTATGGTGAGCTACTTGAGCATCAGGGTAAAATCCATTGAGCCCTATGGTAGCTGCTGCCATGCAGTACTGCAAAGAGGACTAATTCCTTAGAGGTCATCTGTTCCCCTTGAATTAAAATCACATAATCAAAAGACAAAGTTAATTTCTCATTTGGTTGAGAAATTATTATACTAAGCCACTAACGCAGACTGACTGACCCACAGAAATGGAGAGGGGAACAAGAGGAACCTGACCAGCATGAGCAAATGCACAAAAGTTAGAATAAGCAAGTAGACCCACGCAGGTATCAGTGGAAGACATCTTTCTAATTTAATGATTCTTTGCAAGGTTTCTTCACAGACTGTGTGTGATTCTATGCACAGCTAAGATGTTCTAACTTGTAGCCTTGGATTTTGTTGGCTGCTGAAGTTTCTTAGGGAATACAATTTGGGAAACGTGTTTCTAAATTTCATTTTAAAATGTGTTCCATTAACCAATAGACTAACTGTTAACACCTACCTTAATTATCTGGTTTTAATTCAAATACATGAATTTACTCACCCAGAAAGAGATGAGCTCAGTGGAGTAGGAAATTGTAATCGCTCAGATATTTATATTTCTTTTGCAGCATCCAATTTTCTTTAGGGAATACATGAGCCCATCATCAGGCCGCACATCTCTACTAGATAACTAAGCTGTTAGTCCATGAAAACAAAGCAGGTTAAATAACTAGTGCCTCAAGGGACTTAAGGGAATTAAATGCAATCTAGATATTTGTCTCTTGACTGAGTCTAGCATAATGTCATCCAGCTCTACAGTCAAAATTATTCCAGAGGAGTAAATGTGTCTTTCAGTCATCAAATATATGATGATTAAATTTATAATTTTCAAATCTGTTGATATGCTATAGAAATGCTCAAGGTATAGGACTCCTGAAAATAAAAGTATATGGGTAAAAATAATTACATAAACACCAACACAATAGGTTTTAACTCATAGGTTTATTTTTGTTTAGACAAAGATAAACACATCAGAGTTACAGCATTTTAAATGAATAATACAAGAACCATTGATGAATGCTGACTTAGAACGAGCAACAGAATGAGATATGTTTTCTTTCTTCTCACTGAACTTACCTTGGTTGACTATTTAGTAATACAGGAAGACATAATAATATTCTTGGCTACAGATGGATTTGGTTGATATTACTATAAGAATTAATCTACTTTGGGGATGCACAAAGCACATATTATTCCATTAAGATTTCTTTCTGTAAATGCTTTTTCACCTTTTAAAATTTACCGTGTCACTCATCTAAGCAAAAATCTCTCATTCTGTTGTCTACCTTGTTTGGAAGAGAACATGAATTAGGATTTGTGAAGTAAAGGTGGTTGCCTCTGTCTTCTTCGTATCTCTTCTATTTTTCTCTCTCCATTCACCATAGAGCAAGGCTGTCCAAAGTAATAGAGGGAGAGATCCTGTCTAGTCCATGAAGGTAAGTGGTGTTCACCTACAAAGTTGCTTTAGGGCCATGAAATGAGTGATAATGTGGGGTTTGGGTTCCTTTTATCAGATGTGAATGGGAATTTTAATCCCCCCACCACACACACACATGTGCACACACACACACACATGTACACGCACATGCACACGTGCACGCACACACATACACACACCTCTCACTCTCGGTTGAGTGGCTTTTGACTGTGCAGAATTTGGAAATTCATGCAAATTGTGAGCACAATTCTTTTCATTTTTTAACCTTTAAAACAGATAAGCAGTGAACAGCTCAAGGCTTAGGAGATGTTCACTGCTTACAGAAATTAGAGAGAAGTGTTCCCAGTGCAGGGAAGATGACAGCTGAACTTTAGAACAAGATAGGCAATCGGAGAGGAAAGAGTATTCTACCACATGAGTCAGAGGTGACTTCAGTTCATTAAAGGAGCCTGGAGAGAGAAAAGTGGCTAACACAAAATTTGTGATTCTGTAGAGAAAATATGAACAAAATCATTGTAAATTATAATGTGGCGGTTTTAAAGTGTGAGCACGGACAAGGTTGTCATATTTTGCTGGCCAGGGAGTCGATGTTCCTTTCTTCATCCTGTATTCTCCTCCGGATGATGCATGCTCTTACTTTGCGTACCATGAAGACATTCTCAAGCAGTTTCTCCACACTCAGCCTCCTTTCTTACTTTACCTTTCTTCAACCCGCACAGCCCAGCCCCTTCCAATTGCCTGCCAGAAATATTCTTGTGAAGGTCATTTTGTCTTGATGGATCCAATGCCAACGACACCACTTTGTTCCCATAGAGACACTCTTCTGCCTGGATATCAATCTTCATTTTTCTTAAACCACTGCACTCTGCAGATTTTGCTGTCATACATCTTCCATGTTTCAATTACTTGTTCAATAATCTCTCAGGTTCCTGTGATGTAAAATAACTTGGCTTCTCCACATAGAGAGCAAGGCTTAGGACTGCAACCTCTTTTATATCTATTGTCTTTCTTATTTTTTGATTTACCAAAGAAATCATCAATTTTCTTCTAAGCTCAGGCACTTCTAATTTCTATGTTCAATTCATTAATTACTGATATCTTCATTAATTTTACCAATATCTAAATTTGTTGATTTCACAGTGTTTTTCATCTTACACAGCTGCTCACTTTAAAATTCAAGAATGTCTTTGTTATTTCTTAATTCCACACTGAATTTACCATTTCAGGGGCTGGGGATTTAGCTCAATGGCATAAGTGCCTGCCTGGCAAGCATGAGGTTGAGTTTTATGCCCGGTACCCATCCACCCCCCAAAAACAATAAAACATCATTTCATAGTTTTACCTCTGAAATATATCTCCTTTGCCCACATTCATTCTTTTCACTTGCAGAGCGCAATTGAAGACCAAATTATGTTTCACCAGAACTTCTGAAACTGCATGTGTGTGTTTTCACTTTAAATCCATCTCATTTTCCTATAAACTGTTTTGCATAATATGTCAAGAGTACCATATTGAAATATCCATGTGCTCATATCTTGCTACTGCTTAATTTTTCCCTAGGCTTGGTGGTATTAGAATAAAATCCAAAGCTCACTTTGTTTGCTGTCACCCCACCTCACCTCACAGTGTATCCCACTTTCTGTACTTCTGACACAGAGGCTCTCAAATATGACCAGATTCCTTTTTATATTAGATCTTTTGCTGATCTCTGTACTGAGAGCTATTATCAACACTTTTGCATTATTATGGATCGCTGTTTATCTCCTTTATAGGGTTTGCAATTTTCAGAATTTAGTTCCTAAAATGCTTAATTCATGTAAAACAAATTCATTAACTCTAAATTGATATAGAAAGTCAGTGAAAGCATGGACCCTTTGGTATACCCATTACTTTATCTTTTGACCACAACAAATTGTTTGATAAATGGTCAATCAAGAATGAATATTTGTTTTCCAATCAGTGGTTCATAATATGGATTATTTAGGATAGCATTTTCAAAAAGAATCATCAACAGGCAGGATAAATATTCAATTTTTCCTCATTAAAAATGAAAAGAAAATGAATTTCAAATCTATTACTATTATATTGTTATTTTATTTTTATTTCCAGTTTGTTTGGTATTCCTTTTAAAGTAGTATTTTATTAGTATATTCCATCAGAAGTTAATGTATTAAGACCACAGTAACACTGCTATCCATAGTTTTTACAAACTAATACAAATTTTAACAAGAAGTGCCATATTTTGGATTGAAAATAGTATGGATTAACTGTTGCCTTTATGATATTTGATTAAAGCCAAGTGAGAATTTCTATCTCTTTTTAAAACTTTTTTGACTTCTTAAACTTTAATTTGAATGTAGACTCTGTACTAAATCAGTCACTAAAGTAAATAGAAATGGTATGAAAATAACATTGCAATGTAGATTTTAGTAGGCATAAAACCTTTAAATGTATGTGTATATGCTGAAAAATGCATATGTGTACACATATATTTCTTACACCCATAGGAAGATGCACACAAACTATATAGAAGAAACCGACTTGGCATTTCTAATTTAGGTAAAAGAGAACAATTTTTTGATCAGTTCAAACTTAGAAATATAGCATTTGGTTTGTTGGATTTACTACCTGGAATGACAAGAAATCACCAAGATCAAGTGGACCTTCTCACTTGTTTGATTCAATTGAATCTATTTTGAAAGCAGATTGAAACTGAGCAAATTCACCGAACTGTATGGATGCCTGCAGGGAATCGGGTTCAGTTCCAAGTAATGTGCATTCTAAGATTCAGGAAACATATGCCTGGCTTCAGGGCTCTCTGCGGTCTTGTAAGTGAGATTGCCATGGCAAAAAGAATCCATGCACTGGATCTACAATATGAAGACCATTGGGATTCAGACATGATAGATGGAAAATATGTCACTCAAGATTAGTCCACCTGTGAGGTAGGGTAATAGCATCTGAGTTCACCGAATGTAACAAGCCTAAGTAACAGTCTAATTCTAATCTCTATTGTGTTTTAATTCTCAATTACGAGATGCTGCATTTTACATACAAAGCTTTCTGCCAGTGTTATTTCCCCATACTGTGAGTTATGACCATTGGTCTCATCTTTCTCCAGTTCTATGTAATGTCACCTGAAGGCAAGTCTAATTATTTTTTATAATTAAGTTTATGGGTACAATTTAGATATGCATAATGACTGCATGTATTGTAGGAAATTTGTATTTGTGCATGATATATCTTAGTTTATGTTTTTGTTTCCCATTTCCTTCCCTTCCCTTCTCTTCAACCCTTCTTCCCTTATTTACAAATCTTTGCTTCATTTTATCCTTTTTTTCTCATTTTTTCCCTCCCTCTCAATTTCTCTTGCCTTTGTACAATTATTTCCAATTTCACGATATCTATGATACATTTGGTTCTTATTTATACTTATTTATACTTTCAGTTTGGTTCTTATTTATACTTTCAGTTTGTCACACCAAAAAGACAATATGATATTTACACATATGTGTTCCATTTATTTCACTTGAGTATGGTCTCAATCTCCATCCATTTAGCTATAAATGTCTCAGATTTATCCTTCTTTGTGACCAAGTAGTATTCCATCATTAAAAATCCCCATATTTTTAAAATTCATTCATCAGTTGTTGGGTATTCAGTTGTTTCTAAAATTTAGCTACTATGAACTGCGCTACTATAAACATAGGTACACATATATTGCTGTGGTATTTTGCTTTTAATTCTTTTGGGAAAATATCAAGACGGGAATAGCTAGGTCAAATGAAATGTGTAGTTCTAGTTCTCTGAAGAATCTGCATACTTATTTCCATAGAGGTTGCACTATTCTACGCTCCCACCAACAATGGAAAAAGGTTCCTTTTCCCCAACAGCCCCACCTGCAGTGGCTATTGGTTGATTTCTTGATGATAGCATTCTTTCCGGGGTGAGATGGAATCTCAGTGTTGTTTTAATTTGCATCTCTTGAATGACCTGTGACGCTGAACATTTTTTCATGTATTTATTTTTCATTTGCATTTCTTCCTCCAAGAAGTGCATATTCATCTCAGATGCCTTTGAATTTTGGGATTTGATTCTTTTCAATTCTTTATATGTTTTAGACATAAGTCCTTTGCCTGAGGGACAGTTGGCTAAATATTTTTCTCAGTCTGTGGGTTGTCTTTTCACTCTGTCGATGATTTATATTTTTGTGTGAGCAAAAGCTTTTTAATTAGGTGAGATCCTGTTTGCTTCTCCTTTGTGGTATTCTCCATGTGGTCTGCATTTTGTTCATGAAGCCTCTGTCTACATGAATATCTTCAAGATTTTTCCAGTAGATTTAGTGTTTCTGTTTGCATATGTAAATCTTTGGTCTATTTTGATTTTAGTTTAGTGCCTGGTGATAGGCATGGGTGCTTTGGCATGTGGAAAGCCAGTTTTTCTTGCACCGTTTATTAAAGAGGCTACCTTTGTTTGGCTCCTTTGTCACAGATAAGATGGATGAGAATGTTTGATGCTGTGTCTGCACCTTCTGTTCTGTTCCAGTGATCCTCAGGTCTTTTTTCTTTTTTCCAGTATTATGTTGATTGTATCATAGTAACTCAAGCCAGGAATTGTTATAGGACTGCCGTTAAGGAGGGAGCTGGGAGGAATCAAAATGTCTGCTTGGACTCAAGCAAATGGAGGCTTCATTGTAACAAGCCTCCATAACTATAGAGGAAAAAAACCAAAACAAAAATTGTCATGTTGACCAGAATAACTCAAAGAAATTAAAGCAAAATTTTGTAATTTAGTCTGTACTCAGTAGCTGAAGGCACTGGATATGGATTTTGGTATCAGAAACACATTACTTCACTGGGTTTTCAGATTTAATGCAATCCCAATCAAAATACCAATAGCATATCTCCTGGAACTAGAGAAAACATTCCTAAAATTCATTTGAAACCAGAAGAGATCTAGAATAGCGAGAACAATTCTGGGCAACAAAGGCAAAGCAGGAGGAAGTGATTCTGACCAACATGACAGCATTTCTGTTTTAGTACTTCTACAGTTAGTTCCTCCCTAAGGATCAGAGACCTGCTGTGATGAAGCCTGTGTTTGCTTGAGTCCAAACAGACTGACTTCTGCCAGCTCTCTCCTTACTGGCAATCCTATTCCCAGAACCTTCAGCATCTGCCTAGGATGGGATCCTTCCAAACATAACAGCATAAACACTAACTGTGCTGAGAATTGCTATTTCTAGAAAGGTCTGCTTAACACTACAAATTACTATATATGGTTCCATTAGAATGTGGAAAGTGAATTCACTACATATAATGTATCGAACCTCGGGATCATCAAGTTTGAGATTCCTATAGCATCTTGGATGTTAAGATACAGTGTCATCATGCCAGTGATTGAACTCTTAATCTAGACTTTTTTCATGATTTTTTTTCTTTTATTTCCTTAGGGCTCCCTCTGAATTTCCGATATTCCCATGTGGTTGTATGAGTATGAATAACAACAGAGACTATAAAGAAATAGGTATAGGCATTATGAGGTAGAAAATACCAGAGTATTTTTATTTGTTAATTTAAAGTTTAATATGTCAAACTGTGTTAAATCATATTATAGGTTCAATGTATTTTTATTTTTAATGCAAAACCAATGTTCAAGTGTAAAAGACAAGTTACAGATTTTGTTGCAATGAAAATAGTGATTTGACATTCAGCGGTGCATAGATCTTGGCATAAAAATCAAATCACATTGTGAACCAGGTCCCTTTTGTCCTTCTTTTGCTCTGCTTTGTTTTACTGTAACACACTTGGATGAGGAATGTCATCAATAGACCTCGTCCTCACATCCTCTGGGCTTTGGAATCAGGGAGGCAGTTTTGCTAAGCGGCTGTAATAGGTGAAGTCTGGTTGGAGGAGGTGGGTTACTGAGGGCGTGACCTGGGTGGATCTTCGTCCTTCTTGCTCAGCTTCCTGACTGTCCTGGCTGATGAGCTTTCTACCGTAGCAGGCCCCTCTCCTCTGATTATAAACCTGCTGAACGTGGACTGAAATTTTGGAGACTGTGATTTCAAGTAAACTTTCCCTCCTTTATTTTGTTAGTGTAGATTATTAATTCCCATCAGTGAGAAAGTGCCAAAGACATTTGGCTGTTCCATCTAATACTTGGTGTGTTTTGAGGACTATGATATTTTGAAAATCACAGTAAGAAGCCTTCTTGTTGATGAGAGTATAACTAATCAAAGAGTAGAAGAAACAGTGGGAAGTTATGAAAAGTTCACCTGCATGGTTGTCACAGAGTCCCTGTTATGTGACCCGCTACTCAAAGAATCTCCATCGTTTCAGCTGTCACATTCTTTCAGAAAGTTAATAAAAATATGGACATGGTCCTCATACAAATGTGTATAATGGTAATTATGAAGTCATTGTCTTTCACCTTGAAAGTGACCTCTCTCCTTTCTCTTTGTCAGTTTTGAAGCTGCAATTCTACTCTGCCAACTGTCTTCCTGTTTAGCTCTGCTTATAAAAGTTATCAGAAGGAGGCTGCAGGCCTGGAGGAGGATAAAGAGATTTGTTCCTTCCTGTCTGCATCTCCTGGTTTGCCTCATGTGGCCTTTCCATCTGTTGCAGCTCCCATGAGCATCACTGCTGTGTTGCAGCTACCTGGCAACAGCTGAATCTAATTAGCAATTTTTCAGTACTTTCTCAGCTGGCTCCATTTTGCCTCCCATTTGGGGACATCGGATATGACCCTCCTGAGAGGTCCCAGTTTCTGTTCCCCGGAGCCCCTCTTTTAAGATTTTAAATCTTTATCATTTTCTTTCCCTGAGGACTTGTGATGGTGGCTGTTTCCTATAATGCTACTACCTTAATGAGTCCCTTAGAATTTTACTTTTACTCTTTATTCTTAAATTACAGTTTCCCATATTAATTCTCTTTATTGAAACAGCTGATGTGATTTCAGTTCTCTGGACTCTGGTAAATATTTTTTACACATGTCTTTAATTCTGAGGAGTTTATCTGAGCCCAGGTTTAGAAGGAATTTAACCAATCTATGAATAAATACAATCTATGAATAAATGCCTCTCAATATATGAATTTTAAATTTTGGTGATTCTTATGTAAGTGTGAGGAAATGATAAAGCTAGGACATGATCAATGAAAATATTAATAAAGCTGTGAGAAATAATATCAAAGACATAAAATCATCAAGTCCATCCTGCACCAATTTGGACAAAAAAAAAATGGATTACAAAAGGAAATGTTACTTGTAGCAAAATGGAAAAGAAAGAGGAAAACTTTCATGTGTTGGAAGTGGGGGAGTAGTCTTGGCATATGATTTGTAGGAACTGACTACAGATTTGGACCAGCTGAAGGCAACAGGAAGCAGATGAGTAAAAAAAAAATAATATTATTTCAGAAAGATTTTTTTTTACATAAATGCAAGTAACAGAACCACAGAATAACATTTTTAAAAATAACCAAAATTTCCAGTAGGATCACTCTTGAAAGCCATGGTATTTAGCACATCAATACAGTGGCTTAAATGTAGACCTGGACGGGGTTTCTTACCTGACTCTGGTAGTCATTCTTGTCCATCCATACTTGTCAGCTGAGTAATTGCACTATCACTGTTAGGAGGTCATTACTGGCATCTAGATTTTTATGGGAGAAGAATTCCCATTTGTGACATCTCAATTTTCCTAGTCCCTTCATGTCTCTGCCAATCGCAAAAGAATGAAAGTATGATTATAGGCCAGAGGGAATAAAACTGTGAAAAAAATAGTTCCTTTATAAGAAAGCCCAACTTCTGGTAAGACAGTAGCAAATTTTGTAAAGCTTGACACACCCCTTGGAGGTAAAGTGTGGAATTAACGCTAGAATTAAGGTGATCTATGCAGCAGTAGCGGGGGAGAGGGGGTCCCGAACTATTCTTTCAAATTATGCACTCCTTTCTGGGGACCAACTGCATTTACATCACCTTCTTCAGTGTCGCAGCTCTTTATGTGAAGAACGTCCATATTTCAAATCGTTCAGCTTTCAGTGGGATAAGAAATAACTGATTTGGGGAACTTTACTCTGGTCACTAAGGTCACTAAAGACAGGACTGAGTGGGCAGGGGTTCCATGGACTGGCTTTAGATTTACTCATTGCCGAGTGTGATATATGTTTCTCTTTACTTCTACGCAGGTGTAGAAACACAGAAAAAGAGGGGGTTTTAGGCTGCAAACCTAATCGATTTATACATTATCACAAAGAAAACACTCTGCCCCTCCTGAGGCGTGAGTGGGAAGGATAATAGCTGCTTCTGTTAGATTCATTGATTTCAGTGGTTCTGTTTCCCTGTGTAATCGGAGCAGAGGGTGTTACTATCACCTTGCTTCCTCTTCACACCATTTTGTGCACCGCAAATCAACTCTCTCAGTCCAAGAGTCTATAGATCCATGTGCAGCGCAAGGTAAGGGGTAACAGGTATGAGCCAACCTAGTGGCCTCGAGCCTCTTGTGATTCTTAAAATTTAAGTCACAGTAGTTAAGTTTTTCAAATTCAGATTTTCTATTGCATCATCAGATTTTCAAGTTTCAACAGCTGTGAGTGGCTGATAGCTACTTGTTACAGCATGAAGAAACATCACTTCAATCTTTCAGAAAGTTTCCCTGGATAGCTGGGATCCCAGGCCATCAGTCCACTGACTCTTCTACGACAGTGTTTATTCTCCAGATTTTTATTTCTAAGAACCTAACGTGATATGATTTAGTGCTTCTTACCAACCCTCCTTTTTCAATGATTTCAGCTATAGGGCTGATCGATGCCTGGGGTAGCATCATCAAATCACTATAGCCAAAAAATTACACCGTGGAATGACAGGCAAAGTATTTTCCAAATTCTTACAAAAGAAAATTTTGGAATCTCTTGCAGAGACTGTTGCCTTATGAAGTAGGAGTGCCACCAAGTGTTGGGTGGAAGATGTCGAGATTTTTTTTTAAAGATACTGCTGAAAATTCTGACTTAAAAGAATCAACACAATTAACCAAAGTGGCCTTGAAGCTCTGATATGGATTCACATTATGAAGCCATATATATCTTTATACATTCATCACAAATGTCAGTACCAAGTAAAATGCACGTTGTTACAAGTACCTTACACTTAATGTCTACATTACTCTAGTTAAAAGAAAGATATAGCATATCACTTTGAAAGGTTTGATGAATTTTTTCTCTGTCTTACCTCTGTGTATTTGGATATTCCGAAACATACAATTCTGAATTGTAATTAAGCGTAGCATGCTTCTAGGAAATAATAAATGCTGCAGCGCTCCCTAACACTTGGATTTTTCCTGTTTTTCTTCATCCACCCAATTCCCACCCTTCATCTTCCCTTCCCCCACACCCTGCAGCTCACAATCTGGCTCTATGGAGATTTTCATCCAAATAATGACATATGTTTTATAACAGGAAAAACCATAGGCAGAAAAATGGTGGTTTTTATTTTCTGTGTCATCGCTGTTACAGATTTGGAAAGGAAAAGTCCACTGGTTTCTCCACCTTATTTATAACTGCAGCAGAAACCTATTTTACTTGTCCTCTGTTGCCATGGCTACGAGCTTTCCTATTTCAACAGGTCAATACAAGCTTTTGGTTTACATAAGGTCGTAGGTAATTCATCTCAGCATTATACAAGCAACAAATAAAAGCTTTTTTCTTTTCATTTACAAAATAATCTATCAAGCATTTAAAAGAACAATTATTTCTGATTTTCATAATTCATTATTCTCAGTCCTATTCTCTTGTTTGTAGTTTCATACTTACACCCCAAAACTGGAGGCAGGTCATAGTAATATAATACTTGTAATGATTCTGTGTATTATGAATATAGCAAACTAGCTCTTTTGTTAATAATACTTCATCTTTTTTATGATAAATACATTAAGCAAGGCTGAGATTTCATTAGATCACAGAATACAGTACAATATAGGTCAGCTAGTAGAATTATTAGGCAGAAGTATTAAGATTGTTTTTTTTGTGGTTCTCATTGTATACCAGCTACAGGTATGTTTTATTTTTTGTTATACCTAGGAAAAATCGTAATAACCTCCTTGTTGGATTGGAGTTATGCTTTTCTGGGGACAGATTTTTGAACTGGGGCTTAAGAGGAAGAGTTAGAATTTTTATAATGAGGCAGGGAAGGAAGAAAATCAATTCTATAGGAAAACAAAAATATGAATAGATTAAAATTTATATGCATATGCATACATGTATATACATGTCAGTTTACTTATAAAGGAATTGATTTCAACATTTGCATTTTACCTGTGTGTAAGATATATAGATAGGCAGCGAAAAAGCGAGCACTAGGAAATAGCAAGGACTTCAGTGTATCACTTACATGAAAATGGATTGATAACTTTAAACTTCTTGGTGTGAACATTATACTCATTCATTTTCCACTTCCGTAATAAAAGACTCAAGAATGGGTCATTTGTAAGCTCATCATCCTAGAAGTCCTAAAGTATGACTTCTAGAGCAACTGGCTTCTGCTGGCCTCTGGGGAGGTTCCTGTGATGGGTGGCATCACCGTGACACAGGCGCACATGGAAGAGATCACATGGCAAGACAAGAAGCCAGGTGGATTCTGGGGTCAGGCTCGCTGCTGTGTCATAGTGACCCCTTCTCATGAGAAATCACCCACTCGCCAGGCCAATGTTAACCCCTTCCAACAGCAGCTCTCCCAGTGACCCAGAGCTGCTCCAGAATCCACTCAGAGCTTCACGTGGAGAACAGAGCTTCCAGCAATGAACCCTGGCAGGATGCACTCAGGCTTTATACAGACTCAGCAGTCGTTCATCTTCGTGGTCCTATGGCAAACACTGAACATCAGTATCACCATCGATTAATGGCTCTTCTTGTTTCTCTCTAAAGTGTCTTGGTAGGTTCTGTTATTCATACAGAAAAGCAGGAAAATACATTTTGACCTGGGTTTGAGTCCTAGTAAGTTAAATAAAATCAGAAATAAACAACTTACTAAGCAATTCTGCTGCATATAGTAGTTTGGTTCTAGATTTTTTTAATAAAATGAAACAATTTTACCAGGTGCAGTGGTACATGCCTATAATCCCAGCACTTGGGAGGCTGAGACAGGAAGATCATTGTGAGTTCTAGGCCAGCCTGGAATACAAAGTGAGTTCAAGGCCAGCCTGAACTACATAGTGAAACCCTGTCTAAAAAAAAAGGAAAATAAAAGAAAAAAGAAACAGTTTCAGGCATATTACTTTAATGGGTGTGCTCTGCTTAAACATTAAATTATTCTTTTTCAATGTAATAAGCAGTACTTTAAATTTTCAATCTTTTCATGAATTAGTAAAAACAAAACCATACATTGATAGTACTAATTGAAAGGTTTTTGCCCTCATATAAATTACTGTACAATTATGGTGGTGGTCTAATGCAGTAGAAGGCCAACGCACTTCCTGCTTCTTCTTTAGCCCTAATTCAAACTCCTCTTCCTGTTTTCATGCTCAGAGAATTCCAATCAGTTCCTCATACATTATCAATATCCGCCTCATGTGCCACTTGCAGTCAGAGGTCATATAACCCTCTGTCTCTCTGTATCTGGTCAAAGGCGACGGCCCAGCCGCCATAGGTTGTTTGCTCCTTTCCACGTCTTCAACAAACCTGTTCATTTTGCACTTTTTACTTCTCTGTTGCACCAGAATACTCTAACACTAACAGCTTCTGAACACCTGTCTCTGCTTTTGTTACTCTCTTTGTCTTCTTGACTTCCTGTTACCCTTCAATTTTTTTAATCACTGAGAATCCTTTCAAATTACATATAGAGAGATTCCCACTCTAGAGAGAAAGCATAACCTACAGAATGAGGAAAAAACATCTTGCCAGCTAATCTTCAAAGAGAGTACTAATATCTAGAATATATGAAGAACTCAAAAACTAGATCCCTAAAATAAAAGACCCAATCACAAAATGGGCAAATGAAATGGACAGATACTTCACAGAAGTACAAATGTCCAATAAATATAAGAAGAAATGCTAAACATTTCTAGCCATTAGAGAAATGCCAATGAAAACAACACTGAGATTCCATCTTACCCCAGATGGAAGGGTCATCATCAAAAAAACAAGTGATAAGGAATGCTGCCCAGGCTGCAGGGGAAAAAGAGCATCTACATTCTGATATGAATATAAAGTAGTACAAATCCGATGTAGAACAATATGGAGATTCCTCAAAGACTAAAACTAGAGATTCTATTTGACTTAGCTATTCCTGTTCCAGCTATCTACCCAAACGAGTGAAACACATATTACAGTGACACATGAATGCTCATATATACAGCAGCACAATTCATGATGGCTAAATGCTGGAAGCAGCCTGCATGCCCATCAGCAGAGGAACAGAGAAAGAGAATGTGACATTTACATGCAATGGAGTATAACAGTGCCACGAAGAAAGGTAAACTTGAGCTGTCCATAGGAAAATGGATACATGTTGAGACCATAATGTTAAGTGAACTAACGCATGTGCACACACACACACACACACACACACACATAGTTAAATGCTGCACAATTTTTCTTAGATCAGAAGCCCAAATTACAAATAAAGAGCAAAAGAAAAGATAGATAATAGGAAGTAGGGAGACAGGCCCTTATCAAATGGGAAGGGTATCAAGAAATGGAGGGAGTGGAGAAAGGGGAGGGAAAGGGTGTGAAAACAGGAATTAAGGTGCGCTATTTCCCTGTGCCAGCTCCAGTAATAACCCTGAAACACAGAGATGGAGTTCAGAGTCGCTGACACAATTTAAATTCTGTGTCTAATACATTTCTCCAGGCTTACTTTTGTGCCTCACATGTTTCCCGTTGTGTGTTAGTGGGTCTCACCCTGCAGTGAAACTGAGTCACTTGTGGGTCTTTTTTTCTATTCTAAACCCACTGAGTGTAGGTCCTCAGTAACTGACTGCAAAGCTACACAGCTGGCCGCTGGTGCAGATACCACCTGCTCTACTTCCCCCACGCAGCTGCCATTCCTCCACTGTGCCATCCATGCATTCACTAGCACCAAGCTTTTACCCAATCCCTGCTTGTGGATGGTAAACTGGAGAACATGATCTTTCATAGCCAAAATGTCTGGATTCGAGTCACAGTTTCACGCTTTCTGAGGCAGATAATCTTAACACATCATTTCTTTGGGATTCAGTTGTCTTACAGAAAAACGGACTTGTATCAAGCAAAAAATAAGCCCATTGTTTTAGTACTGAGTAAATGGAAGTGAGTTAAAATCTTAATTATCATTAATAAAATTACCTGGGTATCCCATTTATCCCTTTAAGCCCAATCTAGGAAATTATTTTCTTTTTTAAATTTTTTTTCTTATTTAAAGAGAAACAAAAGCATGTATTATTTAAAGAGAAACAAAAGAGATAATACAGAATTTCAAAAAAAACATAAACAATTAGAAATCACTAGTTGATAAATTACATATTGTACTGTTAGAAATAGTTGTTCAAGTTACAAAATTAAAGCATACAAAGTAGATATTCAAGCAGTTAGAGTGTAAACAGCTACACATGCATGAGTCTCTACATGTATTTCTATCCTTTCTGTATTAGAGGGAAAAACAAAACATCGCAAGACAAAACAAAACAAATTCCTATAGAAACATGAAACCAAAAAGTCATATAAACCACAGTACAAGATGATCTACAATGATTACTGTGTTGTTTCTTATTATCTTCAATAGAATTGTCTATATCATCAGGCATAATTGAATACAGCAGTATAATTAAATATAGCAGTATATAATAATATTAGTAAAAATAAGACATTGTAGACAGTATAAAACTTCAAAGGCAGGTAATAAACTATAGTGGATATTCTAGTGAATCTTGTCGTCTTAAGTGCAGTTGCCTATACTCTCAGACTTGATACTATCAATCATAGCAGCTTTGAATAAAATCTATCAATACAAATCAGTGATCCAACAAACCATACTCCATTATGATCAGTCATGGTAAAACAGTGTAGGTTTTACAGAGCTTTAGTTTAAGTGAATAGGAAATTAAGGATGATTACAGTACTATATCCTGATATTTTCGGGATAACTGTCTGTGCCCTCAAGTCTAGCACAGGTAGAATGACTGAAACAGAGTATAATACATCTAAGTAGAGTGGTGCGAGTAATGTGGGTTTTAAATCCTGGTGCACTATTAACAATACAGTGTATCAAGGCCATCTATGTTAGAGATTTTAGCCAACCTTCTCTGCCTCATTTCTGCTATGCTGTTTTTCTGCCTTTGTTTGTCTAGTTTTCTCCTTCATTCTACTGCCTGCCCCACTCATTGAAGCCTTTTTGCCACTGTTCCTAAAATCCTGGTATTTTTTTTTTCTCTCTCTAGAATGTCCTTCAGTATTCTCTGTAGGGTTGAATTGGTGGTCACAAACTCTCCCAGTTCCTCTTTATCATGGAAACATCTTGTTTCTCCATTAATTTCTAGTGCCAGTTTTACAGGATACATCAATCTGGGCTGGAGATTATTCTCTTTCAGGGCTTGGAATACCTGGCTCCAAGCTCTTCTTGATCTGATGGTCTGTGTTGAGAAGTCAGCCATGATCCTGATGGGCTTACCTTTATAGGTAATCTGTGTCTTTTCTCTGACAGATTTTAATATTCTGTTTTTATATTGAATTTCTGGAACTTGATTACTATATGTCTGGGTGTAGCTCTGTTTTGGTTGTAGGTGCCTGGAGTTCTGTATGCCTCACATAACTGAATGTCATTTTCTTTTCCCATGCTTGGGAAGTTTTCTTTAATTATTTCCATGAATAGACTTTGTAATTCGCCTGTTTGTATTCCTGCTTCTTTGTTCACATTTCTTATTCTTAAGTTGTAGATTCTCTTGTCATCTTCTAGCCTTTGTATTGTTACTGGCTGTTTCCTTGTTATTTTTAAGAGATCTTTCCTTTCATGTTTGCACATTGCAAACTTGTCTTCAAGTTTTGATAGTCTATCCTTCGTTTCTTTTAAGGAGTTTTGCCAGCTTTCAATGGAGTTTTTAATTTCCTGGTATTCTCTTTGTATCTGCTTCATGTATTCTACATTTTCTTTATGTTTTTTATCAAATGTTTCTATTTTTTTGTGTTCCTCCCTTCTTTCATCTGTATCTTCCTGAGAGATGCTTAGCATTTCTTTTATTTACTCTACTCATATCTTGCTTTACCTGATTTAAAATTTCAGTTTTGAACTCGTCTACAAGGTCCTGAAGATATCTCTTAATGTCTATTGAAGCCATGTCTGATGTTGCATGTTTGCCACTCTCAGTCTCCCTTGTTTTTCCCTCTCCTGGATCAATGCTTTAAGGATTCTGGGCTGGGGGCCTCCTCTTGCCTCTCTCTCCTGTCATGGTCCCAGCTTCCTCCACACAGGTTACAATGCAGGTCTCAGCCCCCTTCCCTGTTGGCCACGGTTACTCCTAAGCATGCTGGTGAGGGACCTCTGCCCTCTCCTGCCTGCTCTTGTCACTAAGATGTAAGCAGGGGCTGTGTATGCCTGCCCCTCCCCACCAGGCCAGCCAAACTTCAGGGGCCTTCACCAGGTTAGTGTGTTCTAGGCACAGGGAATCAATTTGGGATGGCTCATTGGGTCCTGGCTAGGGGCCTGACCCAGTCCAAGCAAATACTATGAATCTGCTCTGGAGAGGGAGCAAGCAACTGAAGTCACTGTTGCTCCAAGTTCAGGCTCCTCCTGCCCAATTCCAACATTTCGGCCTTTTGGACGCACCTTCCCATGGGGGGCATCTCATTCCCAGTACTGACCATGGATTAATGAAGGTCCCTTCTCCAGCTTCACCCTCCTTTGGGCTCACCAACCCCCAACTTCAGCGCTGCTGTTGCTCCTGTGAGTGGCGGCGGGAAGGAGTTTGGGCGGCTCTGCCTGCTGGTGCAGATTTAAGCTGGTGCAAATTCAGGCCGGCACAGTCTTGATGGGTCACAGTGAAAACGCTGTGTCTCATAATTTTTAGGTGTTCCAGTTATAGTCCTGATGTGTTTGACAAGCTTTTTTGTGTGTTTAATTTCTTCCTGTGTCAAGAGGATCCATCTCCCTCTGTCTGGATCTCTGCAGGATGCTTTATTCTGGCATATGAGTTTTTTCTTCTGGGAGGTTTTATATTTTGTTGCTCACTGATTTGCCATCTTTAGCTCCTCCTATTTTCTTTCTTTTTTTTTAATTTGGCATGGGGATTAAACTCACAACCTTGTGCTTACCAAGCAAGTGCTTGAACAGCTGAGCTAAATACCCTACCCCTAGTTTCTTCTTTAAAGTAAACAAAAACAGCAACAAAACCCAAAGAGAGCTTTCCTTCTAACTTAACATGATTTTTGAATATGTCCATCTTTCTAAAATTATCCCACATCAGGGCTTCCGGAAAGTTTCGTTTGGCCTGAATTTGCCCTATGAACTGTGCTCTCCTTCTTAGCAGCTACAGCACAGACATACAGATCTCTACTGACTTTCATCTGGACTTTAGTCCTTTTCCTTTAACTCCATTCTTCAAATCTCTTGCAAAGCAGTATTTCCAAATAACATTTTTAATGATGATGCAGCAATCCAACTACAAAAATACTATTTTAAAATTATCATTGGTTCACAAAGGAAGTACAAAAATCTTAGCATGAACTTCAAATCTAATTTTGATAATTGTTTGAAGAACAGCAGGTCATAGGAAAGCAGGTAGGCAACACTGCACATTGTTGGAGAATCTGAGATCACTGAAACATTCAGAGTTGTGTTTCATGAACCCTCAGGATGGCATTAACAGGCTTCAGATGTCAGTTAAATGGAGAAATTTGTCTCTTTAATACACAGAACATCTTTTTCTTATTTATAATATGAGCTTTACTTATACTTGTTAACTGAGCATAGTCAATATCTGACTAACTATAATCTATAGATATGTAAGAGTAGATGCTTTTTTTGTGAATCTAATAATTCTGGTTTCTAGTAAAATATAAATTTTCTTCTTTTTTATAGATTTAGTGTCTTTACTAATAAATGTCCAATCAAGAGAAAATAATTAAACCCTTTTCTTGGAAATGTATTGCACTTGTTACATCTTTATCATTTATGGCAATGCAGTCAACTTAAATGAATGTGTAACAATATTCACACAAGGTAAGTGAAGTCTGGTTCATGGTAATCTTTGACAATTTTGTTACAGGAATTGTTGAATGAAAGAAAGAAAGATATTCACTGTCTATTAAAGATATTAGGTATAATTTAACTCTATTTTGTGCATAGTTTAGGTGAAGGTACTATTGCAATATTTCAAATAGTTATTATCTGATATATGATGTTGAATAACATTTAGTATTAATGATGATGAGCAGTATTTCCATCTTTATTTTATTTAAAGCTTTCTACAGAAAGTATTTAAAGTACAGAAATCATAAAAATTTGAGGCCTAATTACTTATAGAATAAGTACATCAATTTCCATAAATATGTGTATCTGTACCAATTATATCTGTCTATTTATTTGCATGTTATTATACACAAATACATTTAAATGTAAAATTAGCTTGGACCAATAGGAAATTATTGCCTTTTTTATGTTTAAATTCAGAATTCATTCAGATTAATGATGGTAAGAGATAAATGATGTTTTATAAAAACACATTTTATAAAATGTGTTTTAGTTTGTCAGTACATTCTAAAATGGAATCTCTCATTACTTTCCCTCCTTTTAAAAGGTTTATTTTTTCTCACTTCTCATTGCCTTAGGCGATAGAATTGTATTTTATAATTGCTTTGCTGAATAATAATTGACATACAGTAAGTATAAATAAACATACTTTATTTCTATCAATTAAACATGATTATTCTTAACATATACTATTTTAGTAGATTACTCTAAATTAGTTGTGACTTTAATATCTTTATATAAATTTTAATAGTTATATTTAACCCACCTGAAAACAATCAATCAGTAATTAATATATAGTATTTCAGCCAAGAAAGAGTTAAAGCAAAGATAACATAAGGCATAATATAAAGCATTTGGGCATTTATAAGTATATTGTACATAGTTTTAATTGCTCTATTTTTGCAATTGTATTTTCTTGTGAGTACCAGCACTAGAGTACCTTAATTGTGAGTTAGAAAAGGAAAAGAAAAATGTATAAAATTACTGGTGACCAGTTTAGCAGTGAGAGAGGGAATTTTGTGTTCCAGTACATAAATTACTGAAGGAATACAGTTCAAACCCATTTAAATCAAGAACCTAGAGACAAGGTTTTTAACAAGTACTTAATGTTTCTTTCTCTCCCTTTTTTGTGGAGAATCTTGTAGATCCTGTAGTCCTAGGACAGAAGATAAAGCAAAGTTAAGTGACATAAATTTTAGGCTATTTGAACACCAGATTCAGGGGCACTGTTTGTTTTGGGTCATTGAACAGCTATAATTTCACTGTATCATACTTTTTCCCAAACTGCAACTCAATGTGGAGTAAAATAAGAGCCAGAAAGTGCAAAGCCTTGTGCCAGTTCCAAAAATAGAATTATTAATTTGGAGCAAATTTAGGATATATTTCATCAGTTATAGAGACGTACAAGTTCATAGTTGAGTGGAACCATAGGACAATCTCTCATTTGTACCCTAGGAAGGATTCATAGCTCATTCTCAAATGAGAGTGTGCTGTGACCTGAGAGGACTCTCTCAGCCTGAATCCAGCTTGAGACAGCTCTACCACCTTCCTGATGTACATGGAAGGGTTACACGGTTAATGTGAAAGGACCTCAACATTCTATGTAGTTCACGGTAAAGACAATGTTTTCTTTAATTCAGTAATGAAGGGTGGTCATTTACACCTTGGAATTACTGAAGTTAATTATCTATTTTACTATCTTTCCCATCACTGGGATGCACTGAGGCAACCACAACTGAAAGTAGGGGAGGTTTAATTTGGCTAGTGGTTTTAGGGGGTTCAGTCCATGACTGTCAGGCTCCCACACAGAAGCATCATGGAGTAAGGGTGTGATAAAACAGAAAGGCTTAGTTCATGGGGTGGCTGGGAAACTGATCAGGCAAACAATGCCAGAGTGAAAGGGGCAGACACAATATAATAGCACCCAGCCTCATGCCTCCATGACTCAGCTAGACACTGGCCAGGCAGAAGTATTCTTTACTAATCCTCTACTAATCCAAGCCAATCAAGTTGACAAAATTAAGCTTTACCATCACATCTACTGAACATTTAAGAGAATTATTATAAAGAGTCAAATGCTGCTTTAGAATGAAAGATATGAGAATCAATCAAAGAGCTACACAGGTCATTCAACTTCATTTTCTATTTCTTCATACAGAAAAAAAGAGAGAATAAGTCTTCAAAGGGCAAATGTGGGCTCTAAATATTAGACCAACCTCATATCTAAGCAGAGATGGAAACCGTGTTGAAAACAGGAATATTAGGCAATGGTATTGGAGTTGATATTTAATGCCAGGATGTGATTTCAGCAGATGGGCACTGGAGGGAAGAAAAAGACATCTTCAAGGAATTGGAAAATAAAATCCTTTTACAGTGGGAAGTCAGGAGATCAAGTAGACATTAGGCCCAAATATAACGTAAAAGCATAAATACAATATTTTCTATGTTGACATGGTAAGTGAAAAGTAAGGTATTAAAATTTATGATATATTAAACCAGTATGTGTTCATGGGAGTTTACTATATGTTAATATAATAAGTAAAAAAGTACAGTAGAGCATTTGGAAAAATTTTTACAGGATTTATTCATGATATATACTAGTATCATATCTCTTATTTAGGACTGCTTAAAGAGAGATTATCTTTAAACATAATTATTACACCTAATTCACATTTTTTATTACATTTATTACTCTAAATTCAAAAATAAAGACAGAAAGTGCTACAGAATGTTTTTGTGCTACTCAGTCTGAGAGGGAAGACCATTTTATGGTAGTAATTTTCAAGTAGATTTTATGTTGAGATATTGTACAATTTTTACTATGTGTGTTTCTTCATTGTTTCTCTTTTGCTCTTTCAGTACTTGTCTTTCAACTGTATTAAGAAAATAGCTTAGGAAGATTCATTTTCATACTTAAATTATCTTTAATTGCTTAATGATCCAAAGTGTTGACATTTGGAATAAGGTGAGAATCTAGTAAATATAAATATATGATTACTATGTTTCACATTTAAAGTAGTCATTTATAAGTAATAAATAAGTCCTATGTAAAGGAACACTTATAAAACGACCAAAGGTGGATGTTTAAAGATTAATTGACTTAGTGATGATCTGTTAAACATTACTTCATGGGATATGGGTTGGGAGTTCAAAACCAACTTCTTATATTTGATCAGTCAATATTTTGAGCAATGAAATCTGAGGAGTATGGCATATATATTACAGTATACAAATTTTTATTTGAGTTTTTACCATCCACTGTTAGATGCTAAGTACTCCTTCATCCAAGGAATTTATGGATGTGGGGATGATTCAAACGTAGAGATTGATCAATATATAATTAAAAGTTTTTGCACACATAGTAACTGGCAAAAGAAATTTGCCAAAGAAGGGAGCTTATATTTTGTCAAGAAAGAGCCAGAGTAGTGATTGGGTGAGAAGGATGGCTTGCTTGAGCATTTTGTTATGGACAAGAGTTGCAGTTTGGAAGAATTGAAGCTTTGGCAGGGAATTTTGTGATTTCAAATTTTCACCAGTGCCAAGAGATGAGTGATTTTAATGACAACTCTTCTCAAGTTGTCCAGATGTTGGAAGAAGGTGAGAGGTGGCCACTGGAAAATTGTGAGCTCTGAGACATTGTAAATGGAGTCTTCCTCCTGTTACATATACTCGTGGTGAATGTTTCAAGATGTAGTTCCAACGTGGGAAGAAAAGAAAGAGGAAAAGAAAACAAGCCAGGAAATGAAAGAAAGGCATGTTTTACTTTTTCTATAACTAAAAAAAATGTTGGGATGTTATAAATGGATGTTGACCATTTGACAGAAAACATGAACATTCAGAGAGAGAGAGTGCAGCAGGCATACGTTCAACTGCAAACTTCACCTCAGCTGTGATGGGCTCTTCAGACACCCCACATCCATTCATGTTTGGAATTTATGCAATATATATTTTATATATCTTGTTTGTGTGCCTTCCTGACTTTTCTTTAATTATAACTCAACTTCTTCTTACTTTTCTTTTTTACTTTTTAAAGTAATATCTTTAAAGTTTTGCAAAGGCAAAATAGTAAATTTAAAATAAGTCTTAGTACAACAAAACACTAAGTTGGCTCATTGTGTCCAAGATGGTCTTTAAAACATGATACCCCATATATCACAGAGGAGCAGACTTGTCCTGCAATTATACAGAATAGATTTTGTAAGCATAATAAATACGCTTATAACCTTATGCACAACAATATGTAAAACAGTCACTGACAATGGTGGCTCAGAAAAATAAAAAGGATTACATTCAGTTAGTAAATACTCTTTCAGCTACGTTTCCTTAACTTGGTCCAGTATGCATCAGCTGTACAACTTAAGGGAGGAGCTAATCCATTTTGCTCTTCAGAGAGACTATTACTTTATCTCCAAATCTTTGCTTTTAAGTTTCTTCAGAAAGAATATTCTTTTTCCAAATATCTTTATAGCATCTCAGTCCCACATTCTTTTTCAGATCTCTGCTGTCTAAAATAGTCAGAGTAGACCGTCTAAAGCAGCCTCCTTTTGCAAACCACACTCTTGTCTTGCCCAGGCTACTGACATCTCCACATGCCCTTTGTTACTCTTGAAGTTAGACAGTACTTGTTTTGCTTTGTTTTCTTGTTCTTCAAAAACCTACTAGAACATAAGTTTCATAGGGCAGAGACTTTCTTGTACACTGATCCATAGTAGATTCCCAATAAATATTTGTGGCTGAGGGACTTAATGTTTGGTTAATTTATTTCAGTCTGTAAACTTCCTCCCTCTCCAACAGCCCAGGCCTGCCTGTTCGCTGACATAGGGACAACTTCTTTGTTCATGATTTTCTTCCATGCAGGCCTTGAAGTATGGAAGAGTTTAATTGTGCACACTGGACAACAGAATGCTGAATGCAGAACGTCCCATGCTTATTGAATGATTGGTCTGTTTTATGACACACTTGTGATAAAATATATCCAAAATATTATTGTTTTTAAAGTTAAAATGCCTGATATTTTCAAACTGGGACATCAAGTTCCATAACCGAGTATGAAATCTGAAGTTTGAAATTGTCTGGTTTGAAATTGTGATTTATTAGTTATTGACTGTGAGATCTTGGGAATGTGTCTTAGTTTTTCTAAGCTTCAATTGTAGAAAGACAACAAAAATATCATGCAATGCATACAATCCCTCTCTGTGAAGAGGGAGCAAGGAAAGTCCTTAGCACAAGATTAGAAACACAGGGAGAGTTCAATAAATGCAATTTACTGTATTTTTTTAGTTTATTTTACATGTGTAGGCAAACATGTTCCAGGAAACTTACACTTAATGAATCATTACATATCCAAAAGTCAAGTAAAAGGTTTTTCTTAGATTAATTTTGCTGTGAAACGAGGTATACTCAAAATAGATTTTGGTCTAAACTTCTAATCAATTGTCCCATAGAATTTATTGATTAACCAACCCAACACAACTAATGTTATGATTTTCCCCTTATATTTACTAAAGAGAAGCACAGTCTCTATCTGAGCTCTCTGTTCTGGCATATTGACCTTGTCTCAAGTGATTAATGTGCTAGTTTTTATTACTTTTAACCATAATTAAATATCTGGTGAGGTAGATTTGTTTATACAACTCTTTGTTTTCAAATATCTCTTCTTTAAATTAGCTTAGAACATTGTATGAATTTGAAAATAATAGATTTTGCTTATAATTTTATCAGTTGTATATTAACTTGAGAATATGATTCATTGCAATGCTTAAATTTCTTAAAATTTTTAGCTAAGCCTACTGTATGTATCAAAATATTTCATGTTTTGATTTCTTTCCATGAAGTCATTTCTTTTTCCCCTGTGGGTGGCTGGCAGTCTACCGAGGACTAAACCCAGAAACTTTGCACTGACCCATCTTCTCAACCTTTCCTTATTTTACTTGAGACAAGCTGCTACTAAGTCACTGAAGTTGCCCAGACTGAGGTCAAATAAAGAGATCTTTCTCCATGCACTCATTTCTTGTAGTAGGTAGACCAAAATAGTATGAGGCTTAATTTATCTATTTATTTAACATTAAAACTCTAATTGCTGTATGTTTGTCATATCACACTATAACATTCTCTACAGAGTGGGAAAAAAATCCTCCAGGTATTCATTTTGTGGAATTGGTATATGTATCAGTATATCTATGTACATATCTGTATCTATGTCTCTATATATACCTATATCTATATCTTTATAATGTATCTCTATATCTTTATACAAATGTATAATGTTGATCATTTTCTATCACTTTATTCTCCCTCCCTTCCTTGACTGTCCCACCTCTGATCTTTTTCCTAACTTCAAAGATCTACTGCTCTTTTCCTATCATCTCTCCTAAATATAACTTTTTATTTGGGATTTTCATATAAGATAAACAATGAAGCATGTAGTTTTCTTTGTCTTTGTTATTTCATTTAATACCATAGTCTTAACATCCATCTATTTTCCAGCCAAAGACAGGTCATTTTGCTGTGTAGCTAAATAATATTTCATTGTATACAAATGCCATGCTTTATTCATTTGCTTGTTGATGACCATGTAGGCTGCTATCACAGTTTAGCTATTGTAAATTCAACGCTATAAACATGGGTATGAATGCATCACTGCAGTACAATATATAGATCAAAGACCTAGCTATTAAATCAGAAACTTTGAAAGTACTATATAATAACATTGGCAGCATGCTTCAAACTATAGGCAGAGTCCAAGTCTTTCTGAACAGAACATAGATAACTCAAGAAATAATATCAACAGTCAATAAATGGGATTATATCAAATTAAAAAAAACCTTTTGCATAGCAAAAGAATCAACAGAATGAAAATACAACCTATGGAATGTATAAAATATTGCCTACTACTCTTATGATGGAAGACTGTCTAGAAAATAAAAGGACTTAAAAAAATACTGCTCAGATGATCCAATCAAAAAATGAGCAAATGAACTCTGTCTTAGTTACTTTTTACTTGTTGCTGAGACAAAATACGTGATGCCCAAAGTTAGGGAAGGAAAGGATTATTTCTTACAGTTCTTGGAGGTTTCAACCCATACTCAGCTGGCTCCAAGGCAGGGTAGTATGGTAGGGATGCCATTCATGGCTGCCACAAACAGCAAGACACAAACCAGAAAGAGAGACAGACACCTCTTTCCCACCATTATATTTTATGCTGGCTCTACCCCTAGACAGGTGTAATACTCACATCACCAATCCGAGCACTAGACAACAAACCAATCACAAACACTAGATTTGGTTGAGTTCATAATTGCGTGAGGCTTGGGGACCACTGACATAAACCATGACAAACTGTATGCTTATTCAGAATACTTATTCAGAATATTAACTACAAAGAACCAATAAGTATATTAAAAAATGATCATTGTCCTTCACCATTAGGAAAATGAAAATCAAAACACTCTGAGATTCCATCTTACTTCAGTTAGTGTATTTATCATCAAAAACACAAAAATCAACAAAGGCTTTGGAAAAAGGAAACTATTCAGTTGTTGGTGGGAATGTAAACTAGTATAATTACCATAGAAATCAAAACCTGAAAACAGAAATTCCATTTGTCCCAGCTATTTTTATTTGATTATATCAGTACATTTGTATATGTTCAATGCTATTGTGAAGGGAATATTTCATTACAAGTTTTCATTCATTATTATGTAGGTGTATATGTGTTTATATATAACATATGTGCAGATTTGGTGATTTAATCTTGTATAATTTGATACTGATTTCTGTGTTTAAGTTCTGATTAATACAAGAAAGTACGTTAATATATTGAGTGGTAATATAGAGGAGAAGTCTATCTATATTAGAAAATTATTGGTTTTAAAAAGTCTTTTGGTGATTTATTTTGAAAAAGCTTTCAGTTAATGGCTAAATTAAGTTGTGAACTGAAAATACAGTAATTATGCATTAATAACATGATCACATGGGTTTCTAATTATACTTAAATTTTTAATTTAAATTGTGAGTAAATCTTTAAGTAACATATATATTTATATATTATATATATATATATGTATTATTCTAAACCAACCTTATTAAGATAAGATATAATGAAAGCATGAATAAAACTAGTTACATTCTGAACCAATTCATTTTAAATCACAAAGCCACTTGATTAAAGTCTTTACTAATTAAAGAAAACTTAGTTGTAGGTAAATCCTAATTTTTTAAAACTTGAAGATTATATAGTTCCTCTCATGTGATAATTTTCAAGTGCTGTTTTGCTTTGTTTTTCATACTGCCTGGAGCATTTGCGCTGTCTCTGCAAAGTATGTCCTAGAATTTCCTCAATGCTGAGAATCAGTTCTGTTCTCTTTCCAGGTTGACGAGTGTTATTAGATACACTCCGGATCTCACGCATAGGCTTTTGTTTACCATTTTCTGAAACCAATTTCTAAACTTGATTCTGAGCAGCATTGCAACTGAAGACCCTTTTGTTATATATAGTGTGTCAATCGAGAGAACTTTCAAGTAAAAATAGACAGTTTTAAATATTGGTGACATTTAATTGGTTCACTGACAGAGGTATTTCCAGATTAATTCAGCAGTTCACAAGCATGTCATTTCTTTTCATCTTGTCTACATTATCTTATTCCTGTTGGCTTTATTTTTATCTTTTTCTTGTGCCTTGTGGTAACAAGAAAGCTCTTGCCACCTTGGTATCTCTACAGCATCTCCATATTTTTTTAAAGGGAAGTCAACCTTTCAATACAAACAGTAAATGTGGAAGTTTAACTAACTAGTAATACCTCACAACTTGTCCTATGCGAAACTTAGTGTTCTGAAATGATACACCTGGAGAATGCAAATTCTACTTTCAATAGACTTTATTTTTTAAAAGTTTTTATTGGTACATGTTTGCTGTTCATAATGTTTACATTCATCTTAGGGAGTAGACTTAAAAGAGAAGGCTACACATCTTCCAAAACATTCACCATAGGTTGGGTTTCTCGCCAGCACATCCTGAGAAAAAAGGATTCATGTGAAAGTAATTTAAGCAGCATTTCCAGGAAAACCAGTGTGGGAGTTGGGTAGTGAAACCAAGAATGAAAGTACAGCAAGAAAGTGATTTCCAGTTGAGTCTCATAAGGAAAGTTTTGGTGCAGTAATGTTGTCAGTCAGCTGAGGGTTCTTTTGCTTGATTCAGATAGAAATAGTGAGCTGGTAAGTAAATCTCTGGTGACAGCCCTGATCACTGTGGTTAAACCCGTGCATGCTGGGTGACACTGTTACTGCTGTTTGCTGCCATTTCCACTTGATCCTGTCAGTCACCTCTGTGTGTTGCTGATCTTCATCACTTATGTTGACTGACTGGTGATCTTCAGAGTTTTTCAGAGATAACAACCACTAAAGTTTATTGTTCTTTCTTATATAGTATCTACTATCTACACTAATCAGGATAAGAATCCAGAACAGATTTACAGGACCTTCCAAGCCCACCTGAGAGATGTCACAAGTAGATCTAAAAGACCGCCTAAAGTGGTGTTTTAACAGGACTTGCGCCACAGTAATGGATGATCATACACTGGAAGGAGACGTCTAGCTTACTCTCAGAAGTGCAAGGGAGTGCTGCAAATAGAACAGCTGGGGTGCTTTGATTGGAACATATGCAGGCTTGTGATTTGCTGAAATTTAGGGTTGCAGGTTGGACGAAGTACAGGTTTGTGATTGTTTCAGATGTATGTGTGTGGCATTCAGGATAGCCACAGTTGCCATGGTTGAGGAGAGATACCAAGCTGTGTGACTGACAGCTGTCATGTCTCTGTGGAAAATGGCAGGGTTAAACCGGAGAACCTTTGACAGGACTACCTATGATCATCACAGTTTATGTGGGTTTGGGTGATTGTGGTTGGGAGGGCTTGGAATGCAAATAAAAAGCCTGGATTCCTCCTTTCCTGATCTTAGCCATGTTAGTGTGAGACCACTCTTCTGTCAAGAACGTGGCAACAGCTTGTGGAGTGAAGAGGAGGTGGCTGGGGCGCTGGGGCAGAGAGCTGAACCACACTTCCTGTCTCAGCATCCTGTAAGAAAATGGCCTCTAAGCAGCCAGACAGATGTTCACTGAGGCAAACTGTCTGAGTCTGTTCTGGGGAATGGGGTGGAAGGGAGCAAAGGAAAGTGGGGAGGAGGAAGAGCATGACCACCCTCAGTTAAACACACCCTGCTCTGGCTGGCAAGGTTAAAAGAGAGAGCCAGATAGTTCATGTCTGTCTTCATTCCACTGGAAAAATCTATATGAATGTCACATATCAGATGTGTCCAGATGGAGGGAGAAGACAGCATGTTCACAAGTAACTTCCAGACCTATTTTAAATTGTGAACTAAAACCTAACAAATATAACCTTCATTAAACTCCACATCTGGGTGTTTTTGCCTGAGTACCATTAAGTTCAAAAATGTTGCATACAGCTCTTGCAAATCATTTCCAAGAAGACCTTTTAGTTCCAGGATGTGAAAATCATTTAACATTAAGAAACATGCTAATTAGTTTTATCATAAAAGGAAAAGATGATCCTCCTAAGAGAAGATTGAATGTGTTTGATAAAATTCAACAGCTATTCATTAAGTAAAATGAAACATTTCCAACTTATCAAAAATTGCCAGTGTTAAGTACATAGATGGAAAAGCCAGAAATACCCAGTAAAGCAGAAATTATCTCAAGGGGAATGGTATCACCACTGGTTTTAAGCATTTCAGACAGCAAAGCCAGGAAATCTTCAGAGGTGATAATTAAGGAGAAAGGAAGTAGTAAGAGTATCTTCAATGCTCAATTATGTAGCTGTCTATCTACAAAAAACAGGTAAATCAATTCATTATTGTCAATTGATGTAAATTATCATGAAGTAACTGAACATAAAACAAACATTCCAACTAGTAATTTTCAAATTAGATTAATATCCAGATAGATAATATGCTGGGATCACTAAACTATTCACAATATAAACAAAATTTAAATTACCGTGAATAAACTTTCAGAGAAGTCTAACAAATATATATGAACACACACATTTATTCATGTTCAAAAAGCCAGAAGGGTCCCTCAGTTGTGGAGTGCTTGTTTTGTAGGTGTTGGGTCCTGAGTTCAATCCCTGGCACTGCTAATACTACTATGACCATCACAACAAAAACAAAGTATACAACTTATTCATGGTGACAATTATTTAGGAAATTTGAAAAAGTGTTTTGAATAAATGACAAATGGTGACATGCCAGTCCTATTGGGAGAGTTAGTTTTGTGAAAAGTGCTTTGACATCAAGTCCCTCAAAATACTCCCTCTGACTTTGCACACTCTTCTCCCGTCATATATTGACAGTTTCTGAAACAGGTTTGGAAGTCCTCTTTCATAAATGTCTTAGTTGAACTGCCTTGGTAGCCTTGATTCAAAACTTTTTTTTTAAATCCTTGTTGGCCATTTTGACATTGAAAAAAGCTGAATTTTCATGGCACCATATCTAGTAAGAAAGAAAGAAAGAAAGAAAGAAAGAAAGAAAGAAAGAGGAAAAGAAGAAAGAAAGAAAGAAAGAAAGAAAGAAAGAAAGAAAGAAAGAAAGAAAGAAAGAAGAAGAAAGGTGGGTGAGGACACATGGTAATGTGCTTAGGAGAGTGACTTCATCAAATAGCACTTAGCAAAAAAAATTCACTGAACTTTTCATCATATTTCATAAAGTTGTTAACAAAAAAGGACAACCACATCAGCTTCAGAAAGTGGCAATAGCCATGGTATAAATGTGTTCAAAGTGAAGAAGAGTGTATCAAAGAGATTAATGAGCTTGTGCTTTTAGTATTATTTCTCTTATGTGAGAAACCCAAGTTAAAGGAAGAGCAAATTCAAAGATGAATTCTAGGAAATAGAGAGGTAGGTGTTTCTGAAATCTGAAAAAGATCAAGAGAGGGAGAGAGTCAGAAAGGAAAAAAAGGTACACGAAGAAGGAATTACTATGTGGTGTATGTATATATGTATATATATATATATATATATATATACACACACACAACACCCCACAAGGAATGCAAGAATTGTGAACTGGAAACATTTACTAATAAAAGGAAGAAATAAATTAAACAAATCCCATTCACCATACACCTCCTACTTAGGGCCTATTGTGAAAAAAATTCATATAGAAATGATTTTAAAATTAATCTACCAGCCTGAATGTGTGACTTGATCCATTATGTAGTTTTATAAAACTAAAATGGAGTGTTAACTTGATTTAAAAACATTTAAAAATAAATAATTATTGAAGTAGTATTATAGTAACAAGAGACTAGCCAAATTGGTAGAAAATCATAAAAAATGTTATAAAATGTATACATTTTTAAAGCATATAAATTTTACATGGTATTAAAGTACTATTTTTATTGGTGGTGATAAAATGTCCTTCAAATAGTAAAACAACTGAGCAACTA
The DNA here is from genome assembly GCA_004027455.1 of Hydrochoerus hydrochaeris. Lineage (NCBI taxonomy): Eukaryota > Metazoa > Chordata > Mammalia > Rodentia > Hydrochaeridae > Hydrochoerus > Hydrochoerus hydrochaeris. The sequence goes on along the minus strand of PVLA01000435.1, from coordinate 468,929 downwards.
TTTGGTGAAATAAATGAATGAAATAATTTCTTTTTGCTACACTATATTGGAAAACAAATTTTAGATACTTTTAAGAGTTGGAAATAAATTTTTAAAAACCAGACTTAAATAAATTCATATTCATATTCATTTATAAATCATACCAAAATCAAAAATATTTATAATTTTATCTTGTCTGTTTTTGAAAACTTAAATTTCTATGAGATGTGAAATGCATTAATATTTTAAATGATATATTCTTTCATTCAAAATTTCAGGGTAGGATCTTATAACAGGAAAATAAATTTTACAATAGTTTTCCCTTTGTAGGAAAAATGATAAAAAATAAAAAGCTACCTATATATAGCTATTAAATTATATGGATATTATGATACATATAAATACATAATTTGAAACAAAAATGTAGTTATGATACCAATGTTGTATATAAACACCCTTGTAAGAAATTTTCAGTAAAGCTATGTGTCAAATAATGGTTTTCCTTGGTGAGCAGTGTGACTTTAGTTTATATATTTTTTGTTTAATTGACATATTTCTAATTTTCTATAAATAACACTCACTGATAAAAGAGTGGAATAAAAGTAATGATATGATGTAATAGCCTTTAAATAAAAAAACTAATTTAAAGTTGCTGTTGAACAGAAGTCATTCCAAGTACATCAGAATGTCACTAAGGGCCAAATAAAATTCTTGTTCTTTATAGAAAAAAAAATGTACATTACCTAAGGCAGTTATCTGAAATTTGAAAATCAGCTTTAATACAAGAAATAAGCAAGTAAGGATGCAAGGGGGGTCACCTTGGGATACGCTCCCTCTTGCTGATCGTTTAGGTCTAATGTCATGTATAAAAGAGAAAATCTTTGCTGATCACCGTGACCATTACAGTTTCTTAGTAATTTCTCCCAGATTTCCTCCTGTTAGCATTCAGCACAGCTTGCAATATCATTTGTCTGTTTCACATCTTTTGTCTTTCTCTGACCCCATTTTTATTTTCTTTAATCTGTGTTCCTGTTTGATTCTACAAACATAAGAATGGATATTCATTGTGCATTAAACAACAAACTTAGTGTCTAGTACACAGTAGAAAATCAATGCATTTATTTTGAATGGATTGCAGAAAAAAGAATACAAGGGTAAATATGTCAGTGAAGCAATCAGTGGAGGGTCATGGGAAGAATGAATGAAAAGGTGGAGGTAATAAACCGCTGTCTGAGACAGGCAGAGTTGTAAGAAGCAGTTCAATATGAAGTGTTTGCTAGGGAAAGAATTTTAAAAATAAGGCTACATGAAACCTTTTGAATTTTATGCTGAGGTTTGATAGCACAGCTGTACTTAGGAAGCCAGCAGGAGACTCAAACAACAATATATACTTCACATAACCTGGCTAACTGGTAGAATAAAGTCATAGTGGAAATTGTTAGAAGAACAGAAAGCTGGAAAATAACTAATTAAAATGTCCTATTGATATCCTCTGTATCTGAAGAACTGCCTTTTAAGAGCTAAATCTAAAAGCGCTTATCTTTCAGAGCTCAAATTTTGTGTACAATGAATTAGGTGCAATTAAGTTAGTGATGTATCTATAAACTTTGTTATCAATACTTGAATTTATATTTCAGGGTATAATCATTTCTGATGCTTCAAAATCACATATTAAAACTTTTATTTAGAACTCTTTCCCCACCAGGAGGACCTTGGTGGGCCTATGAGAGTCCAGGTGGGCCCTCCCTCATTCCAGAGGGCTTTGTCAGGCTGACAGGAGCATTGGAGACCCCTGCTTCCAGCAACAGGACCTTGGTGGACCACTGGCAGCCTTGACAGCCCCTCCCTCTCTTGGTGGGCTGGCGAGAGTCTGAGTGAGCCTTTCCTCTCTCTGAAGGACCTTGAGATGATGGCAAGAGTATTGTGACCCCGCTCCCCAGTGGGAGGGCTGGCAAGAGTGCAGGTGAGCCCTCTATCTGACTGGAGCACCCCAGATGAGTCTGTGAGACCCCCCAGTGACACAGTAAGGCCTCATCTCAGGTGCACATCATGGACAGGTGGATTTAGCAGCCTAGAAAATTCTGGAAGAACAGTGACAACATGAGCTTAAGGTTGGTTCATATCAGTACTCTCAGGTTAGTCAGCCTAGGAAGCATTCAGGACTCACCCACTGGACCCCACAAGAGGAATTCAGGTGACAGGCCCATTCTCTACACCGTGGGACCTGGCAACTGAGTGAATGCCAGCCCCAAAGTAGGGCACTGACTAAGACACACACGATGGACAGATGAGGCTAGTGAGATTGAAAAGAATGAACTATGAACCAAGAGGTGAAAATGACAAGAGGACAAAGCAAAAGGCAATCTTAGCCCTTCATCCCATTGAGAAAAACACAGGAGACATTGACGTAGAAGACGCTAGAAGATAGACACATGGAATTTCTGAAAAGACAGGAAATGAAGTAAAGAAGCAAATACATGAGGCCAAAGAGGAAATTAGATCAAAAATAATCTCTCAGAAAAGAAGAAAGGAAAAGACTACTTTTAGGAAGGAATTTCTTAGAATAATTAGTGAAGATATGGGTAAAAAAATATTGGTGCATGGTAAAAAGATAGAAACCTTGAATGAACAACATAAGAAAGAAATAGAATGCATGAAACAAATTCAAAGAGATAGCCAAGAAATTAAAAATTCCCTTAAAGCTGGCAAAACTGCTTGAATGAAGTTGAAGATAGACTAACATATTGAAGATGAGATCACATCAAGCAATCAAAAATTAACTCTTGGCTGGGGATTTAGCTCAGTGGCATAAAAGCCTGCCTGGCAAGCACAAGATTCTGAGTTTGATCCCTGATACAAAAATAAATAAATAAATAAATAAATAAAAGAAATCTTAAAAATAATAAAAAACCATGAAATAACAATTTAACAGCTCCAAGATGATGCAAAGAAAAACAATATAAGTATTATAGGTGTCAATGAAAACATAGGAGTCAATGTAAATGACTTAAAAAATATTTGCAGAAGTAAGGGAAGAAAATTTCTTAAGCATGGGGACAGAAACTGACATACAGATAACTGAGGCATATAGAACTCTAGTCATAACTAAAATAAATCTACACTCAAACATATAGTAATCAAGATCCTAGAAATTCAGAACAAAAACAATATTAAAAGCTATTAGAGAAATGAAACAGGAAACACCTATCAAGGAAAGCCCATTAGAATCACAGCTGACTTCCCAACACAAACCCTTAAGTCAATAAGAGCTGGGAGTAGAGTATTTCAATTCCTGAAAGAAAACAACTTCCAACCCAGATTGATGTACTTTGCAAATCTATCTTTCAAAATGAAGAAATAAGACATTTCTATGACAAAGGACAAATGAAGAAATTCATGTCCATGAAACCAATCTTAGAAAGAGTACTGAGAGATATTCTAGATAGAAATAAAAATCACTGCCATTCTCAGAACAACAACAAGAAGAAACTACCAGGCAGGCTAAGCAATTAAAATTGGAGAAAAGCAGGAAACTAACAACAGGAAAATAACATGACAAAGATAAGCCAATAAATATCAGTTATAACCATCAATGTAAATGTACTCAATTCACCAGTTAAAAGAAACAGATGGCATAATGGATCATGAAACAAGATCCAACAATATACTGTATATAAGAAACACATGTAACTCAAGAAGAAACTCAGAGCCTGAAAATCAGAGGCTGAACAATACTCCATGCAACAGCAACAGACAAAGAAACAGGAGTAGCTGTTCTGTTTGCAGATAATGTGAACTTCAAACCAAAAATGATCAAAAAACATAAAGAAGTTCACTACGTACTTGTCAGGGGAAAAATTCAAGAAGTGATAATAATCATAAATATATATGCACCAAATACAGGCACACCCAACTGTATTAGACAAATTTTAATAGACACAGAAAATCAAATAATCAATAATAGAATTGTAAGGAGGGACCTTAATACCCCATTGTTGCAAAGAGATAGATCAACTAGACAAAAAAGCAAAGAAAGAACAAAATTGAATTAAACAAACATGAACAAATGGACTTACAAGATATTTGCAGAGTGTTCTACCCAAAAACAGAATACATATTCTTATCGCTATACAAGGGACATTTTCAAATAGAGCATATACTAGCTCATTGAATATACTTAAATAAACGCAGAATAATCGAAATGATCCCATGCACTGAAAATAAAAATTAATAGTAAAAGAAAATGCAAAAAACTGTAAACACAGGAAAATCAAATAATACTCTCCTGAGTAGTCAATGGGTCACAGATTAAATTAAAGAAGAAATTAAAAATATCTACAATCAAATGAAAATGCAGATACAACATATTGAAACCTGCAATAAAAGCAGTCCTATGAGGAAATATATAATAATAAATTCTCAATCAGGAAGAACAAATAAACAACCTAATACTGAACCTCAAGCTTCTGGAAAAATAAGAGCAAGTCAAACCCAAAGCTCATAAAAGAGGGGAAATTATAAAGATCAGAGCAGAAATGAACACAATTTAAAAATGAAGAATTAATGCATCAAATAGTTGATTTTTTGAAAGAGTAAATAAAATTGACAAACTACTAGTCAACCTTATCAAGAAAAGGAAAGAAAAAAATCAAATTCATGCAATGAGTAATGAAAAGGGTGAATCAATACAAATCTTGTAGAAATTCAGAATATCATCAATATCTACTTCAAAAATGTTTGCTTGTATTGGCTGAAAAACATCAAAGAAATGAACAGATTCTTAGAAATGTGTGAATTACCAAAACTAAATCCAGAAGATATAAACATTTTGAATATCACAATATCAGTTACTGAAATTGAAAATGTAATTAAAAACTTACCAACAAAGAAAAGCCCAAGTCCTGATAGGCTGAATTTTACAAGAAATTTAGAGAAGATTTAATTTCAGTACTCCTCAAAATCTTTGATGAAATTGAAAGTGAAATGATTCTCTCTAACTCATTCCTGGAGGCAAGCATTATTCTGATACCAAAGCCAGAGAAAGACCCAACCAAAAGGAGACTTATAGGTTAATCTCCTTAATGAATATAGATGCAAAAATCCTCAGTAAAATACTAGCGAACAGAATGCAGCAAATTATCAGAAGATTATACAGCATGACCAAGTATAATTCAACCCAGAAATGAAAGAATGGTTCTGCATACACAAATAAATACATGCAATACACCATATCAACGGAGGCAACAAAAGTCACATGATCATCTCAATCTATACAGAAATGCTTTTGATAAAGTCTAACACTCATTCATGATAAAAACTCTAGAGAAAATTGGAATAGTTGGTGTCTACCTCACTCTAATAAAAGCTGTCTATGACAAACCAATAGCCAATATCACACAACATGGACAAAAACTGAAATCTTCCACTCTAAAATCAGGAGCAAGACAAAGATGTGCACTATCACCACTCTTATTCAATACGGTTCTGGAAACATTAGCTGAAACAATTAGACAAGAAAGAGAAATAAAAGGAATAAGAAAAGGAAAAGAGGAAGTTAAATTATCATTATTTGAAAATGACATGATAACCACATAGAAGACCTTAATAATTCCACCAAAAGACTGCTAGTGTTAATAAGCAAATTCAGCAGCATTGCTGGATACAAAGTCAACACTCAAAAATCAATAGTATTCCTGTACACTAACAATAAAGTCACTGAGAGATATATTAGGGATATAAACTGTTCACAATAACATCCAAAAAATGAAATGCCTGGGAATCAATTTAACAGAGAATGTAAGATATCTATGTATTGAAAATTATACTACTCTGAAAAAGGAGATTAAAGAGGATATCAGAAAATAGAAAGGCATCCCTTGCTCATCAATAGGAAGAATTTGGTCATACTCCTAAAACTGTTACACAGATTTGATGCAACCTTATCAAAATACCATTAGCATATCTCACAGATCTACAGAAAATATTCCTAAAATTCATTTTGAATGTGAAGAGAATTAGAATAGCTAAGGCAACCCTGACCAACAAAAGTAAATCAGGAGGCTTCACAATCCATCCTAAATTTATACTACAAAACTATTGTGATAAAATTAACATTATACTGGCCAAAAAAAGTGGATCAATTAGGATCAATGGCACAAATTAGAAAATGCAGACACAACTCAAAAAACCACCTTATCTTTGACAAGGGGGCCAAGCATGTTCCCTGGAAGAAAGACAGCCTATGACATTTATTAATATAGACTCTAATAAATGATGCAGAAAAAATTCTCTTTCCATATGCCAAAGAATAAAATAAGACACATGTATCATCATGCACTAAACTAAAGTCATAGTAGACCAAAGATCTAATTAAAACAGAAACACTAAATCTACTGGTATAAAAAGTAGGTAAAAATCTTTAAGATATAGGATTAGGCAAGGAGTTCATGAACAAAACCCAAATTGCACTGGAAATACTTCAAATAATCAACAACTGGCATCTCATGTTATTAAAAAGTTTTTGCATGTCAAAAGAAATCACCAAGAGAGTGAAAAGACGACCCACAGAATGGGAAAAAAATTTAGCCAACTGTCTTTCAGACAAAAGAGTTCTCTCTAGAACATGTAAAGAACTGAAAAAATCAGGGCTTTGAATTCAAAGTCTCAGTATAAAAGTGGGCATCTGAGATGAATATGTACTTCTCAGATGAAGAAGTACAAATGGCAAATAAATATATGAAAAAATGTTCAGCATCGCTGGTCATTCAAGAAATGCAAATTAAAACAACACTGGGATTTCATTTCACTCCAGAAAGAATGGCTGTCTTCAAGAAATCAACCAATAACAAATGCTGGCAGGTGAAAAAGGAACTCCTCTCTGCTATTGGTGGGAGTGTAGATTAATGCAATCACTATGGAAATCAGTGTGGAGATACCTCAAATAACTAGATTTGAAGGTCCCATTTGATCCAGCTATTCTCTTCTGGATATTTTCCCAGAAGAACTGAAAAAATCATACCACAACAATAATATATGTATAACTATATTTACAGCAGCACAATGCTTAATAGCTAAATCTTAGAAACAACCCAAAAGCCTATCAACCATGGAATGGATAAAAAAAGATGTGATATTTTTGTGCAAATTAGTACTATTCAGCTTACAGAAGGCTAAACTCAAACCTTTTTTAGGTAAATGGATGCAACTTGAGACCATCCTCTTATGTGAAATAAATCAGGTTCTCATTGTAAACATCATATTGTCTTCTTAGTGTAAAAACTGAAAGAGTAAATAGGATACAAAATGTACAATAAATATTATGAAAGTAAAGGGGAAAGAAACTTCTTATAAGGCAAGAACTACTGGGATGAGGGAGAGGAGAAAAGAAAGAAGGGAAAACATAATATATATATATGTAAGTTATACTACTAATCTCTGTCAATTCATAAAATTTGTGCTTTCACTGTTGGATCATTTTTTCATGCCTATATCTTATAATTTGAGCAAGTACTTTGAAGATAACAATATACAATCTATTAACTATTGTTAATCTCATGTTCTGAAATTGTTTCATTTTTGCTCTTTTTTATTACAAAAAATTTCTATTCATTTTCTCTTCTATCTATAGAACTTCAATACTAATAGGACAAGTATTACCTTGGTTCTCATTTTAAAGAAAGTAAATCTTTAGATCAATTTCATCTAATTGAAAAAAATATTTATACTTCTACGCTGTAACTCTCGAGAATGGTGTCAGGATATTAAATGTAATTGAAGGACTTGTGGATTTGTTCTTTGATCATGATTTCTTTGGTTTTGTTCTTTCATTCAGTTATTTTGTTGAACAATTTGAGATAAAAATTATATCTTTAGTGTCCGAGATAATTACACTTTTGTATCAGTTCTCCTTGTGTTACTAGTACGTTTCCAAATGAGCTTAGTTCTAACTATATTATGAAGCTGATAGCACAAAATGGCTAATTTAATATAACACACTGTGTGTGAAGTATTTTTTAGATATCACAATCACCTGTAGAGAAATACCCATCAATTGTATTGCTTAAGTAAAATAAATCGTGATCGTCACAGAGCTAGTAGCCGAAAAATGTTTCCTGAATAGGGAATACAAGTACTGTATCCTGCTGTCTCACAAGGTGCAGAATCCTCAAAGATTGCCTCACTATTTTCTCCGTTTGTAAAATATAACTGTGATGATTGGAAAGATAATGATAAAACAGAGATAGGTATGTGTCTTATAAGTAAGAAAATAAGAAACAGTATGAAAATCCTATTTTTCCATTTCACACAATTGTAAACGAAGTACATCAGGGCTCATTTTTTGAAAAAATTTGTAAACACTTTTTTAGTTAATGTGAAACACACAGGTTTGATGCACTTGGAAAGTAATATGCAAATGACACCTTATTTTTATTTGGAGGAGAGAAAAATTTATGTATTTGTGGATGCTAAGTTTTGTACAATTTTATTATCTTTTTAATAATTCAGCAATTGTATGTTTGAATTGTGAATTTAGGTTAATGGAGATTAACTAATACATTGGTCTTACAATTGAAATATCTCCATTGTTTGAATCATTTCTGTCTTTCTTAAAATCCTGTGCTTCTTCACTTAGATTAATTTAAAGTGGTGCCTGTTAGTCCTTCTAACAATAGACAACCTATGTTTAAACCCTTGGGATTTTACTATTCTTCCTCCACCCTAGTCCTCTTATGTGATTTTCTTCACGAATGAAAGCATTGGTAGAAAGACTTTCCCTTAATTACTGACCTTGAACTGTGGAACATGTTATAGAATGAGAGAAAGACTTATGTGTCTGAATTATGGCGCAGCTGTCATTTTATTTAGGGTAAATTAATGAGCATCGTTGTTCAGACACCTGGGTTCTAGTTCCTGTTCTGTAGCCACTAGCTGAGTGACATTGATCTCAGCCCACGTGGGACCACAGTGCCTTCCTCTCTAACATCAAAGATTTGTACTAAATTGTCTCTAAGATCTTTACATTTTAATGGTTTTAATTATCAGCTTCATTCATCGTTTATCTTCCCCTCTTTGTCTGCCTTGAGGGTGTTGACGCCTCTTCTCCATTCTAAATAGGATACAGGATAATAAATCAAATTCAAATTCATAATTTTTGCTGTTCAGTGAAGTATGGTAAGTAGTACTCACTGTGGAGAATATTAAAATTAATGGATAAAATAGCTTTGAGTTATCTGTGGATTTCACTCATCAAAGCTGATACTGGTTTGCAAGCCAAATCACCACTATAGGAATATATTCTTGCTGCATTTTTGATCCACACTTTAAATAAAGCTAAAATTATAATATGAAAACTTAGATTTTTAAAAATTTATATATTTAAGAGTTTAAGAATAACTTTTCTCTTGTCTATAATAAAGATGGAACCTTTGCATATTATGCATTGCCCTTTTGTTACCAGCACATTCCACATTCTTTCCTGACTCTATTAAATGGCATGACTGTAGAGTCCCTGTTTTATGAATCTTCGTTTCTTTGAAGTTGACAATTGCGTCTAGCTCAAACTGCAGAGCACAGAAATGTTTATTGAATAAACGAATGAAAATAAGTCAGTGATGCAATTCCAATACAATTTAGAATATTTATATATCTCAAATGTGCCAATTTTCCAGCTTGATTATTTTATTTTATAATTTCATGTTTCTGTAAATAAGTGCTTTTAAACTAATAAAATAAATATTAGTAATAATGCATGAAAAAACTAATCGTGTTGTTTATTTAATCCTTGCTAGGGACAAAGTACAGTTTGAAGAGAGCTAGTATGTTTTTTCTCATATAATCTTTCCACAACTCCTATATAGATGTTGTCATCACTCCCATTTGATAAATGATGGAAATGAAGCCCTGAGAGACATTAGTTACCCAAGGTATAGCTCTAATAAGGAGCAGGGTCAGAGTCTGAATTGAGGCCATAGAGTCTGGACCACCACCTAATGTTACTTCTCATAAAATTAAATGATATATAAATAAAATGAAAAAAATTAGTGATTTCATTAATTGAATTGTTAACATCATTAAATATCAGCCATTAATGGTGCCAGTTGCTCTGAATACTTAGGTCAAAAGACATTCCTCCACTGTTGAGAAGCTAACAGTCCTGTAAAGACACAGTCAGGACCCTTGCTGTGAAAAGTGGCCTGCTATAATAGAGATGTGTACAAAATTTAACGCAAACACGGAGCAAGCCTAAAAAAGTCGGTGAACGTTTCCCAGAATGGTTAATATTGAAACTGATACTCGAAGGAAGGCTAGGGAAAATGTTGAATAAAAAAATCCCAGAGTGCAAATTGCCAAATGATAGCAAATCAGTGGTAAAGGAGAGATAGTGGTGTGCAGAAGTCAGAATATCCAACGTCTTTTCTTTTCCTCTGACCTACTATAGAGTTTTAATTAGTAGGATAGCATTAATTTGAAATGGAATGGAATGAAACTGATAATTTAATAGATCACCTGGAAGAAATGGAGACCTGTGATAGTGCCCAAATAAGTAGGAAAATGAGTTGAGGCAATTTTAATGAGGAAAGAGAGGAAAAGGTAAATCTATGAAATATCAGAAATACAAGGCATGGACGTAATGACTAACATTATGGGAAAAGTCAGTAGAAAGGATATTCAAAATGAGTGAGCTGTCTTTCTCCATAGTTGGTGGAGCCATTAAGGTAGGGTAGGAAACACTGCATAGCACACTGAAAGAAAAGAAAAGAAATGCTTCAAATTTGAGATGTTTATTACACATCACCGTTTCCTTCACGACTTGTGAAATGAATTTGTAACTAAACCATTTAACAACCACGTAGAGCTTATTGAAGACAAGAAAGGAGTACTTTGTAAAGAAGTATAATTGTTGATCAATATCATTTTTTTCTGGAAAAATTTACACTCTTGAAAGTTATTGAGAACATAAAACATCTTTTGCATATGGGGCATATGGATCTATATTTACTTCATTTTACATTTAAAATGTAAACTTTTCATGATATTTATTAGTTAACTTTTGAAAGTAAAAAATCCATTACTCTTAATTTATATTATATTAAAATAATCATATAACTTTTTAAAATGAGAGAAGTGGCATTATGATAATTTTGAAAATCACTTCATCTAGCTTCATGAAAGATGACAAGATTCTTGTACATTCACCACTTCTTTTTTATAATATGTTTTGAGGCACATAAAGAAAATACAGTCTTACCTAGGTCTGTATTTGGAACACAAAGGAGCATTTCATGGCCTTGTGCATGTAAAATTTTTCTATCCCATCAAAACTTGATAATGGCAACTTCTTGAAGTTAACTTGAATGGTAGACTCTAAAATCACGTCAATTCCATTTTTGTCACTCAAGTTAACTGAAAATCAGAAGGCCTACCTTATATCTTGACTATTTTACAGATGTGTTTTGTTTTGTTTTTCAGAGCTGGTCATGCTCAAACTATTGGCTGACTGAGCTATACAAATCTTCAAAATGTTGACATAATTCGTTACACAAAATCAAAGTTCTCTTTGTATAATAATGAACTTTGTAAAGTCTTACAAGATGAATACATGAATCTGATCCCGGAAAAATAAAACAAAGGTGGAGGGAAGGATAAAAAAGAACTGAGACGTGTTATGTACATGTCCCAATGCCTTACAGTGAACATAATCATTATGTACCACAAATACGTACTAATAAAAGTAAAAGTGAAAAACACAAAACAAAATGAACAGCAAAGTGTCTCATCAGAGAAGTTTTCTAAACACTGGGAAGCAACCAGTTCACAGTGGTGTGTTTAAATTTTCAGAAACATTTTATTTGAATGGTTTCATTGACAATAAAAAAAAATCCTGAGTTTTTCTTGAAGTGACAAGGTGTTCATTAATTATTGAGAAAATCTCTATCCTAAAAATTCTCAAATATTAGTAGCTGTAGCTTGCTGTTCACTGTTTTCAAGGAAAATTACATTTCATGAGAAAAAAGAAAGCCTAGTTCAGCCTACAGTTTAATTATTCATGTTCTTTGCCCCGAGCCTGCCTTTGGTAAGCAACAGAGGAGTTCAGGCCAACTTCCTGTTTCTACATAGAGAATATTAAAAACTGCATTCTTGAGTGAGATTTATCTAAGTTAACAACTTTTCTGCTTCACCAAAGGCATATTTAAATGAAAGTTTTTCCTTCAGGAAGAAGCAGGAGTAGAGAACAAAATGGTAATTGGTTCAGATTAATTCTTCCATCTCGAGGTATAGTGTTGTCCACCTTGATTTCATATTGCCAGAATGCATGAATTTGAGAAATAAGTACTGCTATGACAATGGATTTGACTCGGCAGACACAACTGAAGTTCCTGAGAACCCCCAGGGTTTTGAGACATGCTGGTTAACTGATCAAAGATCACATAAATAACAGAGGTGCTGATTAATAGTGTAAACTGTTAGGTCGGATTAAACTTGGACTTAAAAGCCAGCAAAGAGGTCAATGAAGATGCATTCCATGTATGAGCACATAGTTCAATCATTTAGCTTCTGCTTTTCTTACAATGAAGAAATCCCCTCCTCTAAGGTTATGTGATAAACAAAGTCTGTGTTTCTGTAGGGTGGCTGGAAATGCTAAAAGAGACTTGTGTGATACTACTCATTCAAGCTCTCTTTCAGGTAGGACACATGCATATATTTTATTCTTGCAATCAACCGACCTATGCCAGATTTTGACTGCACAGTGGCGGGAACTGCAGAGGTCACTCTCAGAGTGCAGATGCATTGCTAATATTAAAGCTTCAGAGTCAAGTTCTTGGTACCGAAGTTAAGGATTTCAGTGATGATCTGGGTAGTTTTTGGCAAAGAGAACAATTCCTATACGTGGATTTGCTGATACATGTCTTACAGTTTACGATAGTTGGCTATAGTAGTTATTCCTCCATCAGTGATTTCTGTTCATAATTTGGGGAATTATTTCAAGGTTAGTGCTTGAATCTGTTCTTCAGGCTTCCTAGCAATTTGGTGAATTGAATTCCTCCAATGGGGTCTTTTTCTCTTATTTTTAATCAGAATTCTGGAGAACACAATATCTCATATTTTTGTAAACTTAAAAGAGATGAATAATGCAAGAGCTTGGACAATTATTGATTCATAAATATATGACTAAATGGGTTTATATTTAGATAATTAGACCCCCAAATGAGCCCCATGTTCCATTGTTTCATTGTATTTTTTAAAAATAGTTGTTTTCACTCAAAGCAAATGGCAAGTTAGGTTAAAAAAACCATTACTTGTTCATATTTTGTGGCTACACACAGAACGATTTCAAAGGGCACATGTTCATATACCACTCCCCATAATTTAAATTTTCTGGATATGTGATAGTACCAAAGATTAGATGTTATAGTGGGCAATGAAAGTTATTGGTATTTCAAAGTAAGAGATTAATTTCTTTGTTTGCTGATGGAAAGGTAGGTATTCTGCATTGTTTCATAAGGAATATAAAAAATGTTTATTTATTGCTCCTATAAAAAGAAAGAAAAGCAGAATATATGATACCAGGAAGTGCAAGAAAGCAAAGAAATAAGACAAATGAAAATAATGGCTAGGAAGGGAAAATTGGAAAATCCAAAAAATACACAAATGTTGACTCCCCAGGTTCTACTCTGCCCTGAGGGCCAGATTTTGCCAATTAATGAATGTGTTCATTGTCTACATATAGGCAGCCCTTCATCTTAGCCTTCAAACAACCTGGATGTTGAGATATTAAATTTTCTCAAAGTGTCTTTTAACGAGCTTCATTTAGACATTTTGACAAATACACCTAAAAATTCCATGTCAAAGTTCTGTCATCTCAGTACAGTAAGTTTTCCACAGGATATATCTTGGTATTTAATTGCAGATAAGATCTTTCTGGGCTCTCAATGGTCTATGGTTTCTGCAAAGCCTCTCAAACATTGCCAAGGAAAGGCAAAGAAAAGATACATCTAAACCACTTTTGCTTTCCAGATCATGTCTACTTTGAAGAATGCTTTCTAGTAAAATATTGGGAAACAGTTGTCATCTTGCTCATTGTGTAAAGATAAAAAGGGAGGAAATGGAAAGTGCTATATAGATGATATGAAACTGCCTCAAAAACTGACGTCAACTGACAGAACTCGAAAATCACTAAATCTGAAAGGAGAGGGGATATTTTATCCTTTGTAAGATAATGAATAGATTTAAATTGCTTAAGAGCTTTAAAATGTTGAGAGAATGCATTGAATTAAGGACTGTATTAAAAATACTGGAAATATTTTGGTGATGTCTGAGCATAATATTCAGGTGTGATTAGAATCTTAAAAGTAGGTTTTTATCTCTTTGGGAAAAAATGCAGTTTTTGTAACGCATAGGTACTTTGGGGCTTTTAGACTTTGAAATTTTTCAGGAAAGAACCATGTGAGAACAAAATAAACTCCACCTGCACTGTTTTCTCCTTCAGTGTTCGGTACTGCTCACACCACAAGACACCATGTTCCATGTTCCATGTTACCGGAGCGGTGCCCAGTCTCATTTTATGTTTAGGATCCACCACATGCTTAGCACATAGATGCCATCCAACACACTTTTAAGAATGGAAAGAAAATTTTAAAAGTAACATGTACCTTGAAAGGATTACATGCTAATAAGGAATTCAGTAATCAATTTGTCCTTAAAGAGATACTAAGCCAGACTCTGAATAAGTTATGTGACTAACACTAGGATGATTGATGGCTGGTGTGGAACCAAGTGGGAAAAATGCACATTTTAGCAGGAAGAAGCTTAAACTGGGTGTGTAGATTATAATTTCAGAGAAGACAGAGTTATGATATCACTATCTCTCAGTCCTGCATTATTCACGTGAAATTGCTGACCTGTGTCTTCACAGATTGTGTAATGTAAGAGATGAAGTGTTTTCAACAGAAATCAAAAATGCTTCCTTGCACTTCTGAATTAGTCCACCATTTAGTAATTAAGTCATAATGTAATGAATGAATAATCATATTTCATAATAATATGTAAATTTAATAACAAAAGCATAGAGGATCACATCAAATAAAAAGTAGAGTCTGTTTTACTCATACCCATTCACGTGGGATTTCCATGTGAAATATTTCTGACGTATTTTTTTCTAGTAGTTACCTTTCAAACTGTAAGTACTAAGGTTATGTCTCTATTTCATGCTTTATCAAATATCAGCAGTATCTTTTGCCCCATCTATGAGTCCTTGAAAGAGTCACATGCTAATAATTAATCTTGACAAGCCCTGTGAGTATACTGTGAGTTCTATAACTTTCACTTCCTGTGAGTTAAAGCTGTGCTTTCAGTTCCTAGCTTGGTTAAGTGTCTTGGTGTACTTCATGTCTCTGACCTATTCTTTTTTACTCATCCAAGAGACTTTGTGTCACAATTTGCTTCTGTTACATGAAGTGCATCTGTATTAGCTCCTCTTCTTCCTACATTTTTCATTCTGTGCTATTATTTTTATAGTAAAAAGTTTTAAAACACTGTTGTAAAACTTGACTCCTGTTGCTATCAGTTTATTGAACTGGTTTTAGACTAAGCATGGAAGACGGACCCTTGTTAGACACTTTTCATTGTACGTCTCATTGAATAAGCTTCTCATTTAATATTTTGTTCCCTTTAGATAATATCTTCAGAGATCAGAAATAATCCACATTTATTATAATTAAAATTCTTATTATCTGTCACAGTACCTGTTTTATATAAAGCACTGAAATAAACTAGTAGGAGGGTGGTCAGTGTCTATGACTTCAGACAGAAAGATGTAAGACCAGCCATGTCCTGGTGTAGGGCTTTAATCGTGGACATACTACCAGACCAAACAGGCTGAACTAATAGTACTGTGTTGCATGTTGCAATTTGCTAAGAGAGGAGATGCTGAGAGCTGTTGTGTGTAGATACCGAGTGTCCTCATCATGCCCATGCACACACAATGGTAGCAATGTGAGGTAGTGGGTGTATTAGCGTGAGTGTCGCGATTATCTCAGGATGTATACTATGTCAAAACATCAACCTCTACACATTTTTTGTCAATTATGCCCCAGTAATATTAAAGAAAGAAAATAGATGGAAAACACAAAAATCAAAATTCAGGAAACTGGTCTTTAGGGAGTTGTTATTTAGCAGTGCATTAATTCAGAGGCATGATAATTGACAAGAAGGCATGGCCAAGTGCCCGGAAGGGCATAGCACATAGATTAAAGACAAGGTTGGTTCCTAAGGCCAGGCATGGCACGGTGTGGTGTCTAGCATTCGATGCCCAGGGAGGCCAGTCCCACAGTCAAGATGGATGCGAGGTCTCTTCATTCCAGTGAACCAGTGTTTCAGTCACTCTTGGGTGTGATTGACAGAAAGCATCCTGTCAGCACACTGTTTCTCTATTCATGGTTAAGCAACACCAATGTTGGGAATACAGGATTAGAGAGGAAGACAAATAATGAATGAGGAAATGATACTTTTTCTTTGAAGCAAAAATGTGTTCTCTCTGTTTGGCTAATTTTGCACAGCCTGCATTCACTGCAAGGTTTATGAAAATATATTACTTCAATATAAACATTGTGGTGGTACTCGGAAGGCATAATTATACAAAATTTTTATTTTTTCATGATATTTCTGCTTTCCAATTTTGGTAAATTGTTACATAGATTAAAGTAATAGAAAACAGAGTTAATTTAATTTTTGCTCTTGATTTGGTAAATAAGCATGATCATCTTCCTACCACTCATTATGGAGCTATGTTACTATTGTATGATTTTCAAAATGCTATGATTATATAACTTTATTGGTAAGAAAATGCCTCACATTCAGCATTTTTGGTACAATAAACAGGAAATATGTGTGTCTGCATGTGTCTACACGATGCTAAACAAAACATTATGTTGGCCAAGTAATTAGCATGAGAACTTGGCTTGTATCGTCTTGTACAGTTTTTATGGTTCATACATTGTGTCAGCTTAAGAAGTTAAGAAGTTTAATTGAGAGACTCAGCAGGATCCTTTGTAAATATCCTCATCCTGTGCAAGAGAAGGCCAGAGAGATTTTGTGAGTGCTCACCTGCCCTGGAGCAGAGGTGGCCTGTGTATCATATAAGGCAGAAGAGGTTTATTCTCCCCTTTTGCTCTGGCTGCCACCTTGAAGTGTTGCCTCAGTGCCATGCCACCTTGCCTTGCAGCCAGCTGATTATGGACTGAAACTTCCACAAATAATGAACTAAACAAACCTTTCCTCCCTTCATTTTGGGTGCCAGGTATTTTGACTCAGTAACAAAAGAAAAGTAACCAAGACAAGAGTTGAGCTTCTAAGATTTCATATTCTGCTAGCAGGAAGGTAATTTCTTTACTTAGGATACTAATGTTCCTGCCTTCAGGTTCTCTGCCTCCACTTGACTTCCCTGTAAGCTCATAGCCTGCAGGCTCAGAATTTTGCAAATTTATTTAGTTATGTCCTTATCTTATCATGTAAAAATCATGTATGATGTGGATGGCAGATAAGCAGGATTCAGTTATGCTTATGATATTTCTCATCTCAAATTTCTTCTCCAAAGAGCAGCCTCTTCCAGGTCTCAGCTTATTCCCTTTCAGGCTGTTAAACTAAGATAGAAAACTTGCATCTCCTAACATTTCCAGCACCTGTCCTGAGCTCGTTCTTGCTGCTTGGCATGGCTAGTGTGCTCAGCCCTCTGTCCCTTCCTTTCTGTGTTAGTGCTGCAGGGCATAAGGCAAGGATGGAGGAGAGCACACATGGCTTCCGCATTGTGATTCACAAGTCCATTTCCCAGACTAGAAGATATGATTAGCCTCAGTGGAACTGTTTATATTCCAAGCAAGAGGACCTTTGTTTCCTTAGGGAAAGCCCATGGGTCTGGGCTCACTATTACAACTCAGTGTTGGGAAGTGCGGAGAAAAGGAACCATTTATACCTTTTTGGTGGGAATATACATTGGTGCAGCCATTGTAGAAACAACATTGAGATTCCTTACAAAACTAACATAGAGTTAGCACATGCCCAGTGATCCCTTTTCTTGAAATCTACCTTAAAGAAATGAAATAATCACATCACAAAGATGTCTGTACTCTCACATTCATGGCGATACTATTCACAAAAGTCAAGATACAGAAATAACTCAAGTTTCTGTTGACAGATAAGTCAATGAAGAAAATGCGATGCATTAGAAAATGGAACTTTATTCAGCCTTTTCATTTGTAAAACCATGGATGAACCCAGAAGACTGTTTAGAGTGAGACAATCCACTCTACTTTTTGGTGGGAATATATATTGGTGCAGCCGCCAATATATACAAAGTGTCCTCATTTATACGTGAAATCTTGAAAATATCAGATCCATGAAAAGAATGGAATAGTGATGCAGCGAAGGGCAATAGCAAATACGGCTCAAAGTATAACAAATTCCAGTGATGGTAGATGACTTTGAATAGTGGAGTTTTAATGGATGATGTAAAGACAGCAGTAAAAATTCAATTGTATACAGAAAGATTGCTGAAAGAAGAGATTTTAGATACCTTTACTGCACACACATGAAGGTCACTATGTGAATAGTGGATATGTTAATTTATCTGACTGTGATACTCTTTTCACAGCAAATGTGTATAACAAACTATGATGTTCACCTCACACATATGCAGTGAAAAGAATCTTCTCCAAAGGTTTGAACATTTTCCTCCCAACTCCGTAATAAAAATACTGTCATATTCTGTAGTGTAATTTATTTTTATCACAGAATACTTTTCCTTTGAAGCAATAAGCGAAGTTCCACATTAAATGAATGATGTCCCAAGAGGTCCCTTAATTTGGTAACACGAACATCTAAAAATTGAGTGGGTGACGTAGCATGGCATTTGCGGAAGCTGAGAAATGTTCAGTGTGTGTGTCTGAGTGGTGATTTCTTTGTTACAAAATGTTTTTTTTCTTTTTTTAAAAGAAATTATCTATTTATTAACTTATTTTACTTTTTATTTGTTAATTCTTAAAAAAAAATTTTTGAAAGCAAAAAATGACAGGGAGACGAGCAAGGAGCGATGCGGCACCAACGCCCCCCTCGGGGAGGACGTGTGGCCAGCTCAGTGCCCGGGCTCTGGCCGTACAGCATGGGCGGGTTCTTCCTGTGGGAGCCAGAACATCTCCTCAAAATTAGTCACCGTCATACGGATGAGTCAAATTCTTGGAATTTCACCGAACCACTTTAGGAAAGTAAAACCTCTCTGCCTCTGTAATTTAAAAAATATCATTTTGTTTTACTCTCCCGAGCTTGCTCCTTTCAGAGTTTCTAAACTTCCCATGGTTACCTCAGCTCTTAGGTTTCCACACAGACAACTGAAAGGAGAGATGCTGTGTTCTCACTTATACGTGCAAACTGAAAAAGTTGATTTTGCAGGACTTGAGAAATAATGCTGGTTACCAGGAGCTGAGGCAGGTCACCAAGAAGGGCTCAGAGGGAGGGGTTGGCAGGTAGCTCCTATGGTGCAGTGAGGCAGGAGGAATACACTCTGGAGTGGCATTGCACGGTGGGGTAATGGAATGAGCAGTAATCTACTGTGTATTCCAAAGTATCGAACACAAAAAGATAGTCAATATTCTCACCATAAAGAAATGATAAATGTTTAAGGCAACGGAAATGCTAGTTACCCTGATTCCATCACGACACAATGTACACATGTATCTAAACATCACATTTAATTAGTGTATGCCAGTCAAAAACAATTAGAAAAGAAAATTTTAAAAAAATGCTGTACATTTTTATTTGCAGGATATGCAAATGAGTACACACACACACGTGTGCACACATACACACTCAGAAGCAGAGCGGGAGTGGACAGCTTGGCAGAGCAAAACAGATTGCACGGGGGTGGCCTCATATTTCAAGTCAGTGCTGCTCAAGTGTTGAAGATGCCAAATGTGGAAACAGATTGGTAAATGCAAGCTCAAAGGAGGAGAATTTTTCACAGGGAGAATAAAATCAGCTAACTAGCTTATGGTTTCCGGCTTATAAAGAACATTAAAGATGAACGTTCCAAATTAAAATAATCTGATGAGATTTGTTGACCCGTTCAAGGCCACACTGAAGTGAAAAGTGTGACATTCAGTCTCTAGTACTTAGGGTCCCTCTCAGGTTAGTCATTGCTCTACAGTTTGTATTAAAACCTTATCCTGGCTGGAAAGTGTTATTTATTGAATTTAGTAGGTGACATCATAAAAAAATTACCAGTTAGTGGTAAAAGAATATTTGAATTCCATGTCTTTCACCAGGAAGGAAATAATTTTACAATATTAGAATACCTTTCATCATTGATCACCATCAAGTGTGACGCACTGTTGCTCTGTGGTAAAGCAAGACTACTAAGCAAGTATGTTTTGTGTTGGAGCCATCATGCACCGTGTGGAATAGAACTCATGAATCATCTAAGGTAGCAAAGATAATCTCTCCCTTTCAAATGTATACATACTGCAGTGATATTAGCAGAACAAACTGTAGCTTCTGCCTTGTCAGTCACCATGGATGGATGCTAATTGACTGAAAAATGCTCCTGGATGCAGTAGATGACCTGCCAGGACTGGCTGATTTGGAGATAAAAGCCCCAGTCCCTATGCCCTGAGGATCCTAGGATAAACCAGGGTCACATTTGCTACAGCACTGCAGCACGGATTTTCCCTTGCTGAGTTCATTTTCACTTCCTCACAGGTGTGTGACTTAGGAACTCCCCAGAGGATTCTCTGTGTTAACTTCTCCTTAGCAGTGTGTTTCTAGCAGAACCCTAGGGAGACAGCTGATGCCCTAAAAAGGAGGTAGGAAGATTACAGAGTGAGATTTTATTGCTGGAATACTCATTCTCCAACAAAATAATTAAGATTCCATCAATGATTGGAAATGGACTCTGGATGTTGTAATGACAAAACTGTTAAATAGATAAAACTTTCTATAAAGACACTGGGACGGTGGTCTGGGGTTTAGCTTAGCCATCCAAGGGACCGCCCTGGTAAGTGTGAGGTTGTGAGTTCGATACCAGGTACAAAAGAAAAAAAAAACAACAACCACACACACATACACACACAAAGGAGGCTGGGATAGTGAGAAAAGTGACTCAGCTGGAGAATGGGAAGAAAATGCTATGTGTAAGGACTAAGGGATGATGTAGCATGCCAATTTCATTTTGAAAAGAGATTCAATACACAAAACTTTATCTTCAGTCTCAATCCCAAGAGTCCATGGGCATGAAGAGTCATCGCCTCCATGACTCAGTTGTCATATGCCACAGTCAGCCCTGAGACACCGAAATTGTCAAGATAGATCTAATGGACTCATGTGTGGCTTTCAGTTCCTGCTCAAAAAGCACTTGGTTCACCCTGGCTGGGCTGAAGATGGAGAGGGTCATGCAGAAGGGAAAGTACAGCAGGTGGCCGTCAGGCGCTGACTGGAGTCCTGAAGAAAACCAGCAAGGAAGTAAACACCTTGGTTCTGCAGTAGGAAGCCTCTGGATTTTGCCAAAAATCAGAGTAACCTGGGAAGCAGATTAGTTTTTCCACAGGGACCCTAGGCTCCAAATTCAGTTTATACAGGAATTTTTCATGGTGAGACACTGAGTATACGGAACACACAGTGAAGCACACACTGTACCCGCAGAACTGGGATGAATAGATGTTGTTTGCAGATGCTAGGTTTGTGATAGTTAGTTAGTAGTGGTAGGAATTGAATACAAGAGCTAGCAGATTTGGGGTTTTATCACCAATTTAGGCAAATATGTCTGCTTTATCTAGACTTGAGACTTAGGTCCCCAAACTAAATAGTGCACTGATTATTTTCTCTACTTGAATTAGTAATTATTTAAAAAGAAATTCTACTTGAATTAATAATTATATAAGAAGAAATTTTAAATTCATGATTTTTGTAGTTTCCCTCCATTTCTCTGACTTCCAGCTAGATCAGACTGATAAAGGAACCATCAATTTGACACATTAGCTTTTTAGATTTTTGATTCAATTCCCCACTCTCCTTTCTCTATTTCTTTTTTCAGAAAGTTCTATATGCTTCTCCATAGGTATGAAAATGAAAAATAGGAACGCAATTCTCCAAGGTTCCTGGATATGTGTTCAATTGCCTCTATATACTTGGCACAAGGGATTCACCTCTATGATAACAGATTTTGCTGTTAAATTATTCCTCAATACTTCATGCTACTCCTGAGAGTCAGTGATATATTCTGACAAAAAAAGTGTCTATTTTGAGTAGCGAGCTCCATAAATGTTCCAGAGACAGATAGCTGAGGCATTCTCAAGCCTTTTTAAAGATACTTTTGAGCTAAGAAACATATGTAAATCCTACATCAGTTAAAGGAGTAAGACTGGAAATGAAAGGGGATAAACACTTTAATACAGCAACAAAGGATTACACTCTCATGAATTCTGCTTGATATTAACTATTTGAGAAAGTTTACTTTTTGTGGAGGGTGCTTTTCATTTTCAAAGGTTCAGATTATCTTTTAATACTTTTCAATGACTTTGTCAACTAGAAACTTAAAACACTTTTGTTTTTTCTTTTGTTAATTTGTTTCATACTTAAAAAGTGTTGCTGAGATCTGGGCCTTAGCATTATTAACTAGCCCTAGTCATGTCAAAGGAGTCCCTTCCCTGTGACAAGGTTGCTGCTGTGTCTTGGCTGCATGTCATGCCAAGTTTTGTCAGAGAAGCACGTGACAAGTTAAAAATAAGTGTTCAGAATGAAACGCAAAACCACACCATTAATCATATGCAAATTGCTATTGGAATGTCAGAGATGATTTTGGAGGAATATCAGGCAATTTAAACTAAAGTTATTCAAAGAAGCTCTGCCATGATATTTTTTAACTAATTGACTTACATTACAGGGGAACTAATGTAGATTAATTGGTGTATCTTCAGCACTTTGATAAAGTATAAGTTTTTTGAATAAATGTAGGATTTTTGTTCTCTTCCCAAATTTGGGTATACAACTATCATTAAAAATTCTTCTTCAAGAAAATGTATGTATATTTTTGTCCAAATTTCTAACATATGTTCTTGTCTAATAAATATTTTTAAACTTCAGTGCTCATTTTAACAATGCTAATTTCAAAATAAATTAGAATAGTCTTAGACTGAGCTAAGCATGTTAAACTTAAAAATATGTTCTTTTAATATTCTAATATTTTCTGCTATGTGCATTATTTCTGAACTGGTTCCTGACAAGAGAAAATATATTTAAACACAGTAGCTTCTTTATCTCTCATTGAAATTATGCCATTGTGACAATTTTGCTTTCCTCTAGTCAAAAAGACTGTTGCTAACTACAATATAAAATCTGTTTAATCAACATTCTTTCATTTTTTCCACTTTTTAAACTTACAGGAAATAAATATATCACTGTGAAAATTGTTTTCTGGGGATTCAAAAACATTTCTTGTATTTTAAATGATGAAGAGAGGGCTGATTACCCAGCATGAACAAAGCCCTGAGTTCAATTCCCAGCACCACACACAAATGCCTGCACACACACGATGAAGGGCAGTCTATCACCATGTGACTCCAGTTTATCAATGTTTGGAAACTCAGCTTAAACTGATAGATATCAAAGTCAGTCTTTCTCATTGACGTTGCTTTACTTATTTGTTAATTGTCACAGGGAGGCCCTGTGCGTACTCCTGCCTCTTGGTATACACACGCCCTGCATAATTCTTTGCTATCCCTTAATGATTGCAGCTACTATGAAGATATAAACCACTCCCACTGGGTAACCTAATAGGGTTAAAGTGAAGACACATTTGTCATTATAGTTAACGTCCCTGTTTTGAAGATGTAGTTAAGATCAATTTTGAGTTAGTCAAGGAGGAGATTATTCTGGCTCAAAATAACTAAGACACACCTGTCTAGCTGAAGTTATCAATTATCATTAGTTATACAGCTGCAAGTGAATTCTAGGAACAGTCAGAGGACCCTGGACTTCAGGTGACAGCACAGGCCCAGACAATGCCTCATTTGCCACCAGAGTGACCCTGTGAAAAGAAAGGGCCTGAACTCCTTGATCACCAGAACTATGAAGCAATAAGTAAGTGATATTTAAAACTGCTAAACTTTTATCATTCTTCTTTAAAAATATTAATACGTGTTGTATCTCTCCTCTTAGTTTTGATAAGGTGATTCTACCTTCCAGTTGGAATATGATTCAGTTGGAGCTGAGCTTACCTTGGTTCTTAATTGAGCACCTCATAATTCTGAGTGTGGTAATAGGTTCAGAGTTAGACAAATGAACCAATCTTGACCAGTCATCATCCTTCCATAACTTTTCTGTTAACCTTTTAAGGAGGAATTTCTCCTTTCCAACTGTGATATGATTGTTGACATCAAAGCCAATGTCCTCTACCATACTTTCAGAAGAGCCTCTGAATCTAAAAACACATGCTTGGCTAATGATTGCTAATTTCCAAGCATCTCTTCCTCTAACAAGACCAAGAAGCTCATTCTGTGATGCACTTTATCATTATGCAAAGCTGTGAGGCACAGCTGTAGCCAACTAAGTGTTAATGTGTCTTTGCTAGGGTGTTTCTGAGAAAGCTTTTCAATTCTTGTTAACAGAACTAAAAATTTCAACAGACCACTTCGTTCTCTTATTCTTCTTTCTTAGGATATATAGATGATCTGTTTTCCTTTATTTATAAGCATATTAATGATTTTGAATATCTTGTCATTATGTACAATAATGTAATGTAGTTAGTAATATCACATATAAACACGCATAGATATATCCCCACATCTGCAGAGCTTCTCAACCAACCAAATGTTATCTGAGGGATAAATTCCTCAAATTGAAACTACGTGGTTAAAGGAGATGTGCATTTGTAATTTGTGCAGATCCTGCCAAAGCCCCTCCAACAATTTGGTACTGACTTACATTCTATAGTAGTATGTAGAAGATAACTAAGGCTTGGCTACCATATCAGGACAGAAGGGAAATCGAAGAGGACACAAAACTGTTGGCCATGGTATTTTAAGCTGCTGAACTAACGCCAGTCCCTGGTAGCTTTATCCTTCATATTTTCACAAGAGAAGTAATGTGTTATGGATCCAATGGTTAAACTAATGCAGGGTGAATTTGCTTTCATGAGAAGGTAGTTTTTTTTTTTTTTTTGCATGATATAAGGACCACATGAAATACAAAAAATAAAGTTCCCTTCATATCACCAGAGCTTTGGTATCTGATTGTCCACAAAAGTGGTTTTAACACTGGGCCTTTCAGGTTCCTGGTATCACCCAACTCTTACTTTGCTCTAATCATTCTGCATTAATCTCCATCCATCCAAATGCAGTTAAAGAATCACATCAAACACAGAATTTGATAAGTACAATTTTTTTTTTGTTGTTGATAGGTTGTTAAACAAAGGATAGAGCATGCAGTAATAATGATTACTGAAATATGTGGGCTTTTTCTGAGTCGAAAATAGGTGTGGGGCATTAGTAAGCCTAGGAATTTATTCATTTCTGATATGAGATGTTAAAGCACTTGGTGCCACATTACTTATATTTATAATAACTCTGAGTTTAGGAAGATATTCAGTAAATTATGGCATTAACACAATGAGAAGCTTAAATCTTGGGATATGGGAATCACAATTTTAAAAAAATGTTAGTAAACTAACAGAAAACTGAATGTGCTATATAACTTGACATTGATTCTTTTTTTCTGTTTCTTTCTTTCTTTTTTTGGGGGGGCAAAGTTTCTATGTGTAGTCCACCTGACCTCAATTCAAAATCATAAGCCACTGTGTCAGAATTAAAGCCTGTTTTGAGTTTTATTGTTATTTAAATTAAATTGATTAAATTTATAAATTCAAACTATTCTTCCTTAAAATCAGTCTTCCTTAAAATTTAAAGTTCATTTTGTGTCTTATTCTATTTATAAGTCTGTAAATGTATTAAGACTTTTAAGAATCCTTAATAAATGACTGATTCAACTTACAGACCCATTTTAACTAAAAAGTCTAACACTGAATGGACCTCCAAATCAACATAGTTTTCTGTTTATAAGAATTTTCCATCAATTGATTGAATACACACAATCTCATGAATTTTATAACATCTTAAATTGTCCTATAATTCAAAATATTTTCCATGTCTATAAGAAATTTTAATGCACACACTTCCATGAATGGTCGAGCGAGCTTGAAGCCAGGACCAGTCACTTTTTTCAGGAGTCCCTTGCCTGGCACGGAAGGTGAGGGACCTCCGGGTTTTTCTGTTTGACGAAGCAGCTTTTCCCTCTTGTGTGAGCTGCACGGTGGTTATGGACCAAGAGAGCAGCACCGAGGGCACCACCTTTCTTTCGTCTTCCAGCACCCTGAAGTATATTCCGCGATCGCTTCACTCTCGGCAAGTGTCTAAAGTTCTAACTTCAATCTCTGACATTATTATAAAATGTACGTGTATTACTGTAAACTTTCACGTTTATTATTGTAGAATAGCTTTCTCTCTTTTCCATCCTAATTTCCCCTGTAATTTATACTTTAAGACTTTGCTAAATCCTAAAATATTCACTCGAAAATGTAATGCACTTTTTTTTTTCTCATCGTTTTTCTGAACCAATTTGTTTACTCATGAGGCATTTTTAGAGAACCGATCCCTTTTCCCCGCTGGGCAATAAATCACCTAGGGCTAAGACAAATAGACATGTTTTCTACCACTCAGCTATTAATGTACTTGGCTAATTACTGTTTAATTTTCCAAATATTCTTTTAAATTTGTTTAATTATTCTGTCATTGACTATCATAACATTCTTTTTTTCTTTATATAACATTCTTTCTTTATACTTTAAAACAAACTATATTAGCTATTAGTAGTTCCCTCAATGAAGTCCAAACCTGCAGAACAAGAGATGTATTTGTAAATAGCTTTGGATTTTCCCTATATGCATGGGACAATCTTAAGGTCACCGACAGAGGCCACCTCCCAGTTGTGTCAGATCCTTG
Source organism: Hydrochoerus hydrochaeris (assembly GCA_004027455.1). NCBI lineage: Eukaryota > Metazoa > Chordata > Mammalia > Rodentia > Hydrochaeridae > Hydrochoerus > Hydrochoerus hydrochaeris. The sequence goes on along the minus strand of PVLA01000435.1, from coordinate 441,915 downwards.
CAAGATCTTTTTCCCCTTGTCCAGGGGCAGGATGTGTGATTTTCTTTTAATCAACAGTATGTGTCAAAGTTCATTAATTATTACCATTAATTATTACCAGTATGTGTGAGAGGTAAGATGGAAAAATATGTGTGCAATTTTGTAAAAATTATTGTTACAAAACAGGCACATTATCTATCACTAACCTCCATCAAAAATATTCCCTCCCTTTGAAAAAACACATCCCATAACTCTTCACGCTTTCTGAAGCAGTTCTGGAACTGTTTTTTGTGGACATCTTCACGATGTGTGATGAAATAATCGCTGACAGCTGTGAGTAAGTGCCTTCCAATGGAAAGGTAGGTTTGTAAAAACCTGACGATGTGTCTTCCTCTACCAGAGTCCCCAGTTCCGGCACCATACAGTTTGTGGCTCTTCGCAAAAGTCAAAATGACCAAGAAAATTAAACATTTTGAACTAATCCAGGCAGCCACAACAATACCACTAAAAATAGCACTAAAAAAGAACTTTCAGAATTGCTTCAGAAAGTGACAAGAATGATGAGATGGGTGTGTTTGAAACAAGAGCCTTTGGAGAAGGATGAATGGTGAGTTGTTGTTTCATGAGGAATTGTTTTTATACACATGCTGTGTGTTTCAGTCTCACCTCTTATGAGATTACATTAAATAGGAGTGGAGTGCTGCACCTTCGCTAGACAGATGGAGACAAGCAGACACTTGGGGAATCTCACGCGGCAAAGTCTACAGGAGACCTGGCAGCCTGCTGATCGCCATCAAAGGGCTCTCATGCCAACAACTAACATGCAAAATTCTGCCAACAAATATATACACGAGAAACCATGTCCAAGTCAGTAGGCCCTCAGTCACAGCTGGCCCCATGATTTCGGAGACCCTGGAAACAGAGAACTTCGCTGCGTGTCTTTTATTTACAGTGACTACATTTGTAATAATAATGGTATTTATGCCCCGGTCCAAACGCAGAATAAGCAATGCACAGATTTAAACAAAATCTTAAGAAATAATCCATAATTCTTGACAAAGTTGCACATGTTGCATCCCTTTGAAGCATTTTATGCTTCCAGGAAATAATTTTTATTATGCCACTTCTTCACACTATCCTTCATTTTCAGTCAGTTTTCAGTCATCTAATTTCCTTTGCAATTTCTATTTATTTAGAAAGGACCTTTAGATTTACCCATTTTTATTTTATAAGCTTCATGTACACTTTTTTTCTGTGAATTTCTTTTGAAATCAGTTGTGTGTGTGTGTGTGTGTGTGTGTGTGTGTGTGTGTGTGTGTGCCGGGGATTGAACTCACAACCTCTCCTTTGCCACTTATGCCGCTGAGCTAAACCCCTGGCCCTGAAGTCAGTTTCTGAATTAACTCCTCTGGGGTGAGAGCACGTATTGCGTATTACGTGGAGCCTTGTTTTATGGTCTAGACATAGATGGTGAAGCTTCTATACTGAGCGCCTGAACCGCAACCCAGTTCACGCTTGTTTATTGCAAAGCACCAACAGCGCCATTAAACCTCAATCCTGAAGGTTTAGTTTAGGAGAAGCGCCTGTTACCTGATGCCACAGCTCCCGAGGCCACAGAGGGGACCCGAGTGCAGGCAGAGCACAGTTGCCAAGGCCTCGCCTCCCCTGGTCCAGGATGAGGGGTGCCCAGCATCCCGCTGCTTCCGAACCTGAAAACACCCTGGGTAATGAGGTGTTCCCTAGCTGTTCGTTTTGCCTAAACAGATTCTAGTGTTCAAGTTTCTAATTTCCCTGTTTAATTTCTGGATAGTTCTATCCATTACTGCAAGTAGGGCTTTGGAGTCTTCAAATATGGTTGGATTGCAGCTGTATGTTTTTGTTTGATGTATTTGGTGGGACATTTGAGAGTTTCATGTATGTTTATAATAGTAAAAATTTTGGGATGTAAACTTGTAAAATGTTATTGTTTTGGGTCACATGCTGACTTTGGTCTATACCTTCGTTACAAATATCCCTATTCACTTAGCTATTTTTACCTGAAATACATTCTCCATGTTTTCATTTTCTACTTACTTGTATCTTTGAGTTAAAACACACTGTTTTAGCTAGCATACACTACAATGATTCTAAATATATTCTATTAAGCTGTGATTTGGGGAGGGAGTGCTTAGTCCATTTACATTTATTTTAATAATGGAAATGACAGAATTTCCATTTTCTGATTTTTTTCTAGGTCTCTGTGTCTTATTTTTGTGTTCTCCTATTACTGTATTAATGTCTTATTTGTGGTAAATATAGTTTCTAATAGACCATTCTAGTTCCTTTGTTACTTTTAAAAAATAATATTTGAATTATTTTATTTTTATATATTCAGGAGTATAATTAACAATTTAAGCAAAAAGAGTCTACTTCAGATTAATACCAATTTGATTTCAATAGCATGAAAGTTGTACACTCCAATATAGCTCTAATCATTCTTTGTCACTGTATGTTATTATTGTCATGAAAATCACATATTTACATACAACAGCTCTTTCAATATAACTTTATTTTAGTTTATTTTTTATCCTTTTGAGACAGGGTTTCATTATGCTGGCTTTGAACTTACTTTGTACAGACTTTAAGTGATTCTCCTGCCACAGCCTCCTGAGTGCTAGGATTACAGGTGTGGGCCGCCATATCTGGAAATATAATTTTATAATTATTATTTCATTCGGTTATATTTTAAATAGAATAGTAGAAGAAGAGTTACAGCATTTATACTGCCATATATGTGTACACATATACTAGTATATATTAAGGATGTATTAGTGTACCTATTCAATTCTTTCTGTTGAACCAAATTATTTTCTATTATTTTTCATTGCAAGCCAAATGGCATGTTAAATAATTTCCACAGGAATGTCCCAGTAAAACTTAATTCTTCAGTTTTCTGTTTTATCTAAAATGTTTTATTTTCCTTTTGAATCATCAAGGATAGTTTTTTAGGATAGAGAAATCTTTCTTAACAGCCTTTTCTTTATAGTGATTTCAATATTTCATGTCTCCAACTTCTGGATTTCACAGTTTCTGATGAGAAATCAGCAGTTAATAAGAAAAATATTTACACATGATCCAGGGCTTTATTTTGTTGTTGTAAAAGTTTCTTTGACTTTTATCTTTGTCAGGTTGATTATAGTTTGGTACTCTCAGTTTATCTTACTTGAAGTTCAGTCACCTTCTAAAATGTTGAGATTAATGCCTTTTTACTAAATTTGGAACCATGTCAGTAATTATTAACTGAAATATTTTTTCCACTGCTTTTTTTCCAACCTCTTCTTCAAAGATTCTGTTAGATATATCTTGAAACACAAAGCCATTCCACAAGTCTCTGGGATTCTGTCTACATTTTTTACTTTTGGTTTTTTTATATTCCTTAGTTTGGTGAATTTCTTGAGTTTGTCTTCAAGTTCATCACTTTTTTAAAACTGCCAATTCAAATGTAATGCTGAGCACATTACAATTATTTTCTAACTTTTAGCTTTTTTTTCAATGTTTGGTACTTTTGAAGTACACATGATCTTTGAAAAAGTTATTTCTAACTGTACTATTAATACTATTTTCCAGACTACCAAAAATCTTAATCTTGACATTTTCCAACGTTCTCATTGTTTTTCAAAGATAGTGATATCTTTGAGTTTTTACCCTGCTATCCCAGAAATATTTCTATTATTAGCATCTCATTATAAATTTATCACTTTTCTGTTTCAATTCTATATTATGTGTGTAAATTTTATGTAAATTACTGACATAAATTTTTCTTCCCAAATTTCAGTATGCACACAATTTGCTAGTGTTCATTGTTTATTGAATTTTTAATATAGGATACATAAACCTTAAATAAATATTTTCTATTTTGAAAAGTACATATTCTCATGTGTTCTCTATCAAGAAATATAGTATTAATGTCATTATAAAAATTCACAGTAAAACTGAAAATAAAATCAAATGATCTAATTCTTTGGCGGAACAATCTTCTAAGGTTTTAGAAAAATAAATAAGCTTTTACCATGTGTTACAACTATTCTACTTTTATAAATGTACCCAAAGTCAATGAGAAAATGGGCTCAAAAGAAAATTTTTTACACAAAATCATTCAGCTACTTTATTTATAATAATCAGAATGTGGAGACCACATGAAAGTCCATCAGTGTGAAAACAGATTTAAATTCTAGTATATACATTTAACGGAATATGGCTTAGCAATAAAAATGGTCAGATTATATACAAAAGTATTGATGAATTTCCAAAATATACCAAGAAGCTTTATAATAAAGGATCTATCCAAGGATGTTTCATTTATGTAAAGCTAGAAGAGACAAGCCATTGTCATTATTATTATTACCTCATAGGAAATACTGAAACTTATCAACAAGGTTAAATTGAGATATGACAAGAATAGCTTTATGAAAGTAGTATCTTTGGAATGTGTTTATAATATTAGTAAAGAGATCACTTAATTTATGATTCTATTGGTTAAATGGTGCCTATGACTATTACCAGTAGATGGAAGTCAATTACAAATTATAGATCTATTTTATTTGCATATATAAATCTTTTATTCAGATCTTGAATCCAAAAAATCATATAAAGTAACATAATTATCAAAGTCATAAAGTTCTGATAGTCTACAATCCTATAACTCAGACCTTGGGGAGGTATATGCACAGTCCTCCCAGTGGTTAAATTTGACATTTTGTCATCTCAATAGTAATGAGTAGGAATGAATGGAATTGGAAATCTTACCTTGAACAAGTGACTATAAATAACAATAGTGTACTGTACATTTCACAAAGTTAGAAAACAAACAGTTTTAAAATTCATTCTGAAAGACAAGATAAATGTTTTAGGATATGGATGTGTTTAACCTGACTTAAAAATATATTTAGCCTGACAATAATTGTACCATGTGTAAATAATGTACACACACAGAGAAGCATCGTACACTCATGCCTCTGTTCACAAACAGTTCTGTTTGAGAATGATTCAATTCAATTTGATCAGATTCAATTCAGTTCAGTTAATTCAAAGCAAACAGAAATGTTTGATAAAATTTTGCTTTTATTAGCAAAGTTCGCATGAGGTGACCAATAAGACCACAGCCGGGCTATTTTCCCTGAAGGAAAATGAATGCAGCCGTCTTCACCAGAATCGTAGAACAAATTAAATTCATGAACCAAGGTATCATTGTATCATGTAAGATAACACTACACACATGCGCGTGCACACACACATCTATTCATATAATTTCATGTGTATAAGTATCAGTTAAAATGTACTTATTTTATAAATTCTGAAAGGGTGTGACCTTGAGTAAAGTGATGATGTTCTGAGGCTCTGATGTCTGGACAAACAGGACCGAGAGTTAATGATGAGTCCTGAGGAAAATAGATATCCAAAATACAGAATCATTGATTAATCAACAACTGTCATTAAATTTTATCCAACTCTGTCTATGATAGCCTGAAAACTTTTCCAAATTTTGTGTTTCAGTTTAGTTGTCCTGATTTGTGTTATATATGACAGATTGGGGAATACCTGTATTTTTTTTTATTAGTCCCTTTTCTGTAACTGGGACTAAACACCTGACACTGAAAATGTATAAAAGGAAACACTTATTTTGCCTCCAAAGGTTCTGTTCATGGTTTGCTGGCTTCTGTGCAGAAATGACATCAAGGAAGGTCGTGGCTCAGTCTATGCCAGCTAGAAATAAGAGAGAAGAAAGGAGCCAGTGAAAAGAATACACTCTAGCATGTCATAGGCCACTGAGCCACCTCCAACCAGACTGTATCCCCTAGCAAAATACCCAGCTACTGAACCCATCAATGGTTAAACCCACTAATCATGCAACTACCTTCCAAACCCATGAGACTTTTGGAGGACATTTTAGATCAAACTGTAACTCCTTTAACTTTCACAGGAGTGTAATTTTTTACTGTGAAAAAGACTTTGCATTTGTTATAATTTATATCTTTTCAGCTTCTTTTTGAAGGTATTTTGAAGAATTTCATGCATGACTAAAAAGCAAATTAGAATGGCTTGGTTATAAGTAATGAAAATACAAAAATTGGGTGTCTTGTTATTAGCTTCTTAGATACAAGGACATGAATTGGAAAGTAAATACATGTAAAATGAGTTCAAAGAAAAAACATTAAATAGGTTTATGCTATTTTAACAGAAAATGAAATAGTAGGTGCTATTTCAAGTTATACTGGTTCTTAGCAATACATAGAAAATTTAAATTTTTTTGTGATCACATAAGCAATACTTAAAATAGAAATTTATGGATAAGAAACTGAAATGATTTCATACCATTCTGCACCCCCTTACTATATATAATCCTGTACACATTTGTGCATATACAAGGAAGACGTGTGCGACAAAGGGAGGTAAAATTGATTAACGACAGTAATAACAAAAATGGGAGACAGCACTCCCTTGAGTTTCACTGCTATAACTCAGATCTCAGAAGAGAAAGACAGAATCACTGTGTCTGCCGCATCTATAATCTTGTACATAAACTATTGTAGTACTAAGACTCCCTTTGCCATGATGTGAGTTTGCAATAAGACCATTTGTGTGTGCATACAGAAAAGATAATATTTTGTTAGATATCTATAATATAACTTCCTGCTGTATGCATTGTAATGTATTTTAATGTGATTTTTCCATTACGAGACAAGTCTATTACTTAAATCCTTCAGCTAGCCTTGAGATTTTGCTCACAAAACCTAATTATTTCTCTCTGAGTAGTCTTTTCTTTCAAGCCTATAGAGTACATTTTACCATACTATCGTTTTTTCCCAACCAGATGGCTCATAAATAAATCATTATGGGATTTGAGATCCTGGATTTTTAAGTATTAGATTATTACATTAGCCCTGCATTATAACTGTTTAGGTTATGATGAGATAATAGAGTACCATAAAATAAATTCATGTAATATTAATGAAAGTTTGACCAAGATCTGGAGACAGGGTGGAGGGAGGGGCAGGGAAGGGGATCACAAAAGAATTAAGGTGTGTTATGGACGTTGTCCCAAGATCTGTGATGAATGTAATCATAATATATTGCAAATATGTATCAACAAAATTAATATTAAGAGAAGATAAAAAATTAAAATCTTTCTTAAAAGCAACACAACTTGCTAGGTAAGATAGTGTACATATTACTCATCAAAAATTCTTGTGCACTGTAGTGTGCACTGTAGGAAACAAGGACTGCTATAATTTTCATGCACTTTAAAAAATACATGGAAAATTTTATTTGAATACAGTTGCTATCTTTCCATCTCATTTCCCTTCTAAGTTTCTTTTGTATAATGGAAGATTTTTGTACAAAGTGAAATAGACTTCATCTATTTATTTCATCATTTTTCTCTTGGATAGTATATTCATTCCAAATAATAAGATTTAGCTCATTCTCAGGCATTGCTACAGGACCATTTGTTTACACAAGGAGTCGTTTATACATAATAGGAAAAATAGCATATGTTTAATATTAAATGGATTGTTAAGTTGCTTATAGCATGTTTAATTTTCATATGATTATCTCTTACTTGGAGGAACTTATCCACATTAGTAGACATGGCAGTTAAGGCAATATTAATGCCCACTTGATTGGCTTTGGTACCCACCCAGGGCATGGTGGAGCACATGCTCAGATGGGAATGGAGATGTGAGTTTGAGTCTTATTTATTGTGCCTCCCTATCTGGCATTGTTTCCCTGCTCTGAACTAAGCAGCTTTGCTATGATGTCTCTGCTTTGGATCCAACTAACTATGGACTTAATACTCTTAAAATGTGAGCCAAATTAAATATCTCTTCCTTTAAATTATGGGTGTCATGTATTATGTTCCAGAGACTGGAAAGCTGGGTGATACAGCAGAGCAAAAGTACACTTTGTAAATAAAGAGGTTGGCTTCAAGTTCTGCTAACACTGTTATTTTGGGCTTGTGATCTCGAATATATTAAATATTCTATTTATAGCTTTCATATGTAACATAACAGTTAAAGAAATAAGGACAACTAATGTATAGTTTATTAATATCAGATACTTTAGTCAGAAGAACACATTACTGTACTTTATTTATTATTTTGCTCAAGGTATGGAGAAGAGATTTAGAGGCTTTAATCTAATTGTTTTTGAATAAAACCCTCTATTCTACAGGCCGAAAAAGTGTATGGAATGTCTGCATCTCTCATTTCAACCATTCACTAGCTGTAGAACAAATAACCACAGAACATATACAGGGCTCCGGTAGACCCAGAAGAGTGAGGTTTTTAGGAAGATTTTATTACTTTCCACTCTCACCACGGATTCATGGTGACACCTTGAATCCCAGAAAATCTATAGCAACTCTAGCTCGTGTCTAGTTGTCCTTGAAATTTCTGGATGTTCTCTTTTCCTCTCTGTATTATCAGATAAAGTACCATAGTTCCCTTGGCAGAAACACTAGGGCATTGTTTATATTTCTATTTGTCCTGATGTTGTTGGGTTCTTTTGCCTGGCAACATAACATCTCTCATGCAATGGATTTCCCATCCAAAACTTGACCTAGATCCAGACACGGGGCACAGCATCAAAATTTTTACTAGACAACTGTCACCTGCTTCCTGATTACATTTTCAGGCTCTTCATTGCTACTGGTATGACCATGTCCATTTCCACACAGGTAGAGCCATCCTACAAATGAAACCACCTCGGAATGTTTCAGTAAGTGTGTTGCTTTCCCACTAGTGCATTTCTACTTCCAGTGGCCCACGCCAGGGATTCTATTCACTCGGTGTACTTCCAGTAAGAAGCCCATCTTTTCTCATAATCTTTTTTACTCCTTCTGCTGTCCATTGTGACTCTCAAACACTTAAACTAAATCATAGTTTTCATGAAGCTTCTTTGATCTTTCCTACTAGCCTATTTCACTTGGGCTCTCACTGTCTGTTATGGCTTGTTTCTACATCTCCCCTCAAACCATCATGCAGTCATGGGGGTGGGAGTCTTTTCAGAGGTAGCTGAATCTAGAATGTGACTGATTCATAGTGCAATGTTGGGGATTAATGGTTTTGGGACTGAGGCTGAGTGATTGCTGGATCACTACACTGACTGGATCAGTATATCACCCTAATCCCAGCAGTCTGGATAAGATAAAAGGGGCTGAAAGAAGCTTGTCTCTCTCCCCCCTTTTTTTTTTGGTACTGGGGATTGAACTCACAACCTTGCACTTGCCAGGCAGGCGCTTAAGCCACTGAGTTAAATCCCCAGCCCATGGTTCCCCTTTTTGCTCTTGTTGATTTTGATGTTTTTCAACCCATAAACTGTTGCCTTCTGCCACATGGCACTCTGCCTTAGAGTCAGTGATGATGGACAGAAACCTCTACAAACTGTGAGCTAAATAAATCTTTCCCTCTTTAACTTTGGAAGTCAGGAATTTTGTCTCAGCAATGAGAGAAATGTAACTAAGACACTGTCCTTGCCAGAGCTACAGATTCTGTGTCTCTGGAGCGTGTTCTCAGTATGATAATCTCCTTAGTGTCTGGTTTTATTTTCCAGGACATCTTGGTCTGGCATTATATGGCTCCATTCCCATGCATACTTGCTGGTCTCCTACAGTCACATATTACATTTAGGACCTACCTCTTTTTTTTTCATAGTTTTTTTTTTCTTCTTTGGTAACTACTGTACTTGCTCAGGTAAACTGAGTTACAAGCACAAGAGAAATGTGAGTGTAGACACTGAGAAGTCTCTTGTTTACTGTATTTTCTTCAGAGAGGGAAACACTCACATCTTTCAGGAAGGTGGGTCAGGATGATGCAAGATTTTCAAAGGCATTCATTTAGATATTACAGTTTTCTTTTTCTTTATCACAGTCCTAAACTCAGCCTAGTGGACCTAGTCAATTTGTGAATTAAGTTATCCTTACCAGAAGAAGTTTAAGTTATTTGTTTTATCTTTAACTTTCTTTACCTTTCCACATTCAGAAAATGAAAGTCTTTTTATATGCCTTGAGGGAAGCCCTTTGTAATAGTTATTTCTCTTACGGCTGAGACAAAATACCTGTCACCCACAACTTTAAAAAGGAGGAAGTTGTTTGGCTCACATTTTAGCCCATAGTTGGCTGTCTCTGAAGTGAGACAGCATGGTACAGGGTCATGGTAGAGGTGAGCTGCTTAGGGCATGGCAGACAGGAAGCCGGGAGTAAAGTGAGGAGTCCAGGAAGGGGACAAACGTTGCAGGCCAGTCTCCACTGCTGAGCCTCTTCTAACCATGCCCCACTGCCTTCAGCAAGCCACATGTAAGCTCCCATATTTCTGTCACCTTCCCCAAACTTCACCTATAGGAGCATGAAGCTCTTGAGGGGACATTTAAATATAAGCCATAAATGCTTCACTCAAACCATATAATGACAATCCAGCTCCAACATGTCATTGTAAAGTCTTCTTTCTTAGACCCATCCTGATGGTGACTGCAGCCAGTCACTTAAGATATATGTTAGCATATAGGACAATTATTTGGCAGAATTCTCAACAGCACTCTTTCTAGGGAGAAGAGAAGACATCAGGGTGTGGCAGAAGGATTTGGGCTTTAATGTCATTGCAAAGTCCTAGATCATTTTAAAGGAACTCTGAAGCTGGAGGGATGCCTCTCAAGGTTTGGTGAGGGGCAGGGTTTAAAACCTTTCTCTCACAAGTCAGGTGTTACATGCCGGCTGCATGATCACGGAAGGGTGTGACAGCTCTTCAGTCAATGCACGTCGGTGGAGAGGATGACAGATGAGAATCGTCTATTTCCTGCAGCATTCCCAGTATCTAGAGAACAAGTCCTCCCATCCTGAAGGAGGAGCAATAGTTGGGTAGAAGCTGATTTAGTCAAAAGTCTGCTACCATAAGCTTAGGAAATATATTAATATAATAACAGAAATTGGTGAATTTCACTTTTCCCAGTACAGATCCAGTTATATTGTTTAAATTAGCATTTTAAGGTAGATAAGAGTAAAAGGTAGCTAATTATGCGTATTTTGTCAGCTATCAAGCTCATAGTGTCATTCTTAAAAATTGCTTTGATTTCACATTGAATCAAATTATAAAGCACTCAGAGTGTTATGCATATATATCATATAAGTATATTACATAAAATATAGCATAATACAAAACATGATACAAAAGTGCATGTGTATGTGTGTTAATTAATACTTACTACTGCACTAAAAGTTTGTCTACAAAAATTAGGTAAAATAACCAACACATACATGGAGGATCCATCAAGTCTTATTATTGCTTGATGATATTCCACATGGAAAGAAAACCAAACCAAAATAATTGCATAATTACATGCAAAAAGAAGCAATTTTTAAAAATCTTATTGTCAAAAGAAAAGAAAATCAGTCACACATGACTTTTTTTTTCCATATTTTTGAATCCCAGTGGGCTAAGCAAAGATTTCTTCATTCTATGTAAAATTGTAATACTAAGTATTTTGGTGGCATAAAACAATTTTGTTTCAGATGCTAAACTGATTTTATTGCTTTGAATCACAGGAGATGTAAAGAAAAACTTGGGACATAATGTTTTCCCATTTCTCAGTTTTGACCTTCATGAAGAGAAGAAGGTGAAATGCAGTTCATACTTTTTCATCAAAATTGAAAAAGAAAACATGTCTTTGCTTTCTAGAGTGGCAGGAAATTCTATAAAACAGGTACAAGAAGTCAAGCAGAACTGGAACCTAGTATTTTATTACATTAAGCAATGCAAAGTAAAATTCTGCTTGAGGATCAAAGGTAGAAAAAGACATGCATGGCTGACTTCTGCAGATGGTTAGTTGCTGAGGGCATTGAGGGCTATTAAAGATTGCTCTGTGCACAAGACCATGAAACTATATTTCTAGCATGGGAGTTCATGTACATATATATCCATATCCATATTTTCCAGAACTGTGAATTTTTTTTATTTTTATAGATAGACTTCTATCACAGAAACATAATCTGTTATGCTTTGCAAACTGTGATGGTGCAGATAGTCTATGATGAGAGAACATATGTCATTTAAATTGATTCTGCTATCTGAATCACCAAAATCCATTGGCAGCTGTGGCAGAAGAAAGCATGACAAAGATCCAGGAAGAGGGAGGACAGTGGTCATCTGACTGGAGCTTGAGTAGAGAAATAACCTCAAATGGAATTTCCGGTTGAATTTAGCAACGGTTCATTGCTTCAACTTGTGTATTGTTTATGTGAAATTCGAGCTAAATAAACCAATCCATGACCTGCTTTATCTGCCAAATAGATTGACCATTTACTCCCTCTGCCTCAAAGGCTTGTCATTTCAGCTTAACCTTGTACATGATGCATCCATTTCTCTGAAGCAGAGCCATGATATAGTTAGTGCTTGCCAACACTGCCTGTTAGTTGAACTTGACCCTAAAAGTAGACATTGCTATGTTTCACTTTTTCAGTGAGTATTTCACAGCATCAGTTTGACATCTCTGTCTTTCAAGTCACCTTTTCAAAATTGTGTGTTTAGTTATCATCCATTTTTGTTAACTATACTACTGAGAAAATTATACAGTCAAGGAATTGACTTCTATTTTGGGGAAATGACTTTATTCTATAAACCTCAAGAATCTTTGTGAATGTGTTTGACCCTTAAGTGTAAAATGAGAGTTTGTTGTGTTTTATCTCAAATAGTTTTTGTGTTGCAGTGTCACATGGAAGAATTAGATTTTGCTTAGTTGACTGCATACTCTTTGTATCAAATATAATTCTATGACTTAAAATATAAGCAATAAAGCACACTCTCACTGATGTCTTAAATCATGTGAAAAAGCATCTGCTTCTTGATTATATTTTACTATATATAGACTGAGAAGATATTTTGTAAAGGACAAGATTGCTTTTGTAAGTAGGAAAGGAAATGCATGTGACATCACAGAATTAAAATGTCACATTTATATAGCACTCATTTTCAAGACTTCCAACCCCTGAAATTTTAAGTCAAATTTTATTCCTGTATTAAATTAATAAGGTAATAATTCATGCTTAAATCTTAGCAAACACTTATTTCTGTATTTTAGGCATGGGATACCTTTGAAGCTGCTTTATTGAGAGTTAACAGATATTAATAAAGATATAAGTGTGTCTAACTATGAGATGGCTTACCCTCAGGTTGGTTAGTTGGGACAGGTACCAGATTTGTCATAAGAAGAAGAAAACAAGTATAGGATCAAAAGGGGAATCTGAAGCAACAAGACTCAACCTCATGATTTAGACTAAGGCAACCCTGGTTAAATGTGTCAGATATAGATGACTATATTTTTTGTTATATAAAAACCTGTATTTTCCCTAGAAAATTTCAGTTCTGGGGTCTATGAGTCCATAATTATTTTGAAACTTAAGTAAAATAATGATATAGGCAATAAACCTTACAAAGCATTGCATCTTGTATGAATTGTGTTGTAGTCAACAAACTCAAGCATAGTACTTTGTGCTGTCTTTTTGAATCCCTACTATAATTCATTGCTTCCATATTTAAATGGCCTCTTTATGACTTTGGTTACATTTGAGAACTCATTGGTATGTTGTTTATTTAACTAATAAAATATAAGGGAAATTTAATTTTTTCTGCTGTTTTAAATTATCCCACAATAATGAAAGTGACTTGTGTTTATACAAAATTTTTTGTAATTAATTATTTAATGGACCATTCATAATATTTTAATAGTTGAAAAGATTTGTTTCTTGTTGCTCCCTGGTGACTATAATTATCCATTTATTAATTTTCATTGTAAGTTCTTTAAATTTGTTTCTTTGGAAGGCAACTGTTGTATATTAACTTCAAATCATTATTTCAGTATTTATTTCTCACTGCAGTAATCTAAATTCTTAAGTTGACATCAGAAAACAGGAGTTAATTTGAATCTATTTTAAAGCAAAAGGCATAACTTACAGGCAGTCTGTGCTACACAATTGAATTTTAATATGATAATGTAGTATAACAACAGTATCAAAGATCACATGCAGATATAAGTAATGTCTTAACTATAATGGTAGAATAATTCCTACAGAGTATGGCAGAAATCGATAGTCTGTTCCTTTACGTACCTGCTTGATTTGAGCACTTTTCTCAACATCTTATAATGCTAAAGTCACTGATGTGAGATGTCATTCTAGTACATATTGTTCTATTTTTATGAAGAGGAGTGAGATCCATTTTTAGCCTTATGCTGTAGGAGTTGTTACCAACGGCTTTTCTGTGAGTTCCACGTTAAAAGTTTCCTAAGTGCTGGGCTCCCCAGCTTCACACTCAGAGGCTGCTCACACAGCCCAAGGGGTGTGGGGCTGTGTCCGATACTCCATGGAGCTGCTGGGAGTTACACCTCTGGTAGAAATGTCACTACTAACTTGAATTGTGTGAGTTTATTTCAGATTTAGGTTTTGGTCAGTTATGAAAACATCAGTGTCATGAAAGGCTGCGAGCTTGAGAATATAAAATAATCAGTTTATTATTTCAATGCATAAGTAAAGGACATTTCTATGCTTAAAGCTGATTCTTGCTTGCAATTACCATTCAGAATCTGCTCAGGGAGCATATTTTAGTCTCTTTATTTTCCTTCAATTTTTTGTTCCTTTATACAGTGTAGAACAGAAAATATAGTACCTTAATAGCACATTGTAATAATTGTTTATTCCCATTGAAACCCACAATTTATTATCAATATTCTCCTGACTTAGGGGTATTTTGAGGTTATTATTAAATATTATTCAAAAGAATAACTGCTCATAGAGTATGAAACGCAATGAGAGGACACCTGCATGCAGCACTGATAACATTGCAGACACACTGTTAGATCCTGCTTGTTCTCTGCTCCACCCAGTAACTGATGGTACAGATCAATGGGACTCCAGCTCCATGCCTCAGCATGCACACAGCCAGCTTTCCCAGCACCGTTCATGGAAGCCTCTTCTTTCCCACAGTATGTTCTTAAAATCTTCATCAAATCTTTTGCCTGGAAGTGTGCCTGTCGCTCTTTGTGCTCGATCGTGTTAAGTTGCACAGTCTGTTTTCAATCCCATCAAATGCAATTGCTGACCTGCAGTGGCCTCCTAGGCTGGACTAAAGTTAACTAGAGCCCTGGAATGTAGCTGAATTACCTCTCAGCTAGTGGAGTTTGGTGGTTTGGTAAAACGGATGCTCCACAAAAGTAATGTCTGATGACCAACTGCTTCTCAGCCTTGGGAAGAAATGGGAGAGCTGAGTTTTTCACTCTTGCTGTGCAAGGGGGTATACTTGCCTTAATCTCCTGTACTGGACATTTGCAAAAACATTCTTACCAGTAAATAGTTGCTAATTTTTTTTTTAGGAGACAATGAGTTCAGAGAAGTCCTATTACATCATCTTGCTAATGTCATTCTTAAACCTTTTTATCTGAACACATTGTGTTCTGCCTCTCCTCTAAATAATAAGGTACATGTTCTAACTTTACAGTTCATTGCTGTAAAACAATTGTAAAGAACCACATGTAAGCATAAAATATAAAGAAATCATTCCAATTCCAATAGATCACTTACTAATTTCAAGATGAATTGGTAATCAAATTTACATCAACATTCTCCATGGAATAGCATTACTAGTGTATTTTATTACTTACTATTGCTACAGTCATCAGAAATATTGGGCATAAGTCATCAATAAATAGAAGCTATCCAGGTGGGTTACTCTGAGACATGCTTCTATGTGACTAATGCTTTCAGCACTCCTTAGGAAATAATGAGTTTTACAAATAACAAAAATATTAATTTAGTTATTTTCAATTTATTCTTCTCTTCTTGGCTAACATCTATCAGTAATCATCTTCTCTCTTTTGACTTACAGCAAACTCTTGTTTTGCTTTGCTTTGATGTGTTCACATTCATTTCTTCCCTTCATTTTTTCACTTAACACCACTGTGTCAGGCTTTCTGGCATACATCTAAGCTTAATGTTGATCTCATCTTTGCTGTCACTTAAAGTTTCATCTATGTGTTACAGGGTTACCAAATCAGTCTTCACTAAGCACAGTGCTAATGCTTTTCATTGCCTAATTAAAAAATTTCATATTTTACACTTTTAATTATTCAAATTCCTAATACCACATACCTTCAAAAAGCAAAACTATGTTTAAACAACATTTATATAATGTACACAAATTAGCCTAAGTGTATTTCACTAAGAGAGCTTCATATTTTTATTTGGATTTTTAGTTACATAAATATATATTTTCTTTGTGAAATGTTTTTCATAACTCAAATGCACAGCCAACAAAATCTGTTTGTTCTTTGTTCAAAAAGTAACTAAAATATTTCTTCTTCCAAATATGTACTTTGGATCTTGCAATGTACTTTGAATTTTTTCTTATATTTAGTTATCTATGTACAACTATCAGGCTAAGAGTTTAAATTGCTTCTAAACTGGTAGTAGAAACAGGTTAGGCTTCCCTATAATTTTCCAGAGAAGCTAGCAAAAAAAAAAAAAAAAAAAAACAGAGACATTAGACTTTCTAAATAATAATTATCTGTTTAAATATGATTAACATAACATAATTTCAAACTCAGAACTTTTCATTCTGCCAAGCAAACGTTTTGACAAATAGAAAATGTCAGTTACATTTATTTTGTAATACTATTCCAAACCCATTAGAATGCAGGAATATATTACTAACAGTGTAACAAGGAATAAGTGGGGATTAATTATGGGATAGTCCTATCTCCTAAAAGTAATTGATAGAAAAAAACTATTTTCAGGAAATAATCATAAATTTAAAACACTGAAACTTATTTCACTGAGTGGAAGTAACACTATCCTATAGTTTTCTGAAAACATTGTTGCCAATTTCCCTGAATATTTCACTGCAATTCATGATCCGATAATACTTAGTTTTAATTCTCATACTAATATAGTTATATTCTTGAGACATAGACATTTATATGGTAAGGTGGTTTTATATATTATCTTAAATTATCATAAGCATATTATTCAGTTGTGCATTACTTTTAGTTTTAATTCTATTGAAATATTTAACATGATGAGTAGCTGTATTATGACACAGCTTTTCTGAGCAGCAGAAATATGCTTAATGAGAACATTTTTGTAGGATAGTCAAAGATTATCTTCAAAACAGGTCTTTGAGAGGAGTTCAATGGGAACATGGACTCCCCCGGTCTCTATGTTTAGGGACCATACTCTTATTTCTGTTTACATGGCAATCGGCCCTTATTTACATTATTTACAAGACTTTTGACTTACATGATTAAGGGTAGGTTTAGCACTGCCACTTATCTGAGCTGAACCAGTGGATGATCACACTTGGGGTGTTTAATCTAATTTGTGTTACATAAATAAGCAGAAAATAGTGAGCTGTGATCCAAATATTTGTGTGCCTCATTCATTGTTTGAAACACTAACTCCAAATGATGATATTGGGATGTGGGGCTTTGGGGAGATGAATAGGTCAGGAGGATGCAGCCCTCAGGAGAGGAATTAGTGCCCAGAAAGCCATCTTGAACCTTCTACACACGAGGGTGTAGTAGGTAGGGACCACCTATGATCCCAGTGAATGAGCCCTCACTAGACAATAAATCTACTAGCGTCTTGATCTTGGGTTTCTCAGCCTCCACAACTGTAGTAAATAAACTTTTGTAGTTTGTAGTCACCAAATTTGTGATACTTTATTATAGCTGTCTGAATGAACTAACATACTGTGGTATTGGCACCTATGTTCCAAGCAGCGAGTTTTGACAATTTCTTTTTAGCTTTCAATGGTGCAGGGCCACCATGGTTAGATAACCCTATTTTTCTTTCAGGTAGTGCTAATAGAGATTGAATCCATGGTCTAACACATTTTAGGTAAGTGATCTACCACTGAGCTAACATTCCAAATCCTGATAAAGAAACTGCTCTGGTCCCAGATACTTAGCTATTTTGGATTCCTATTCTGTGCTTATCCAAAATTTTCAAAAGTAGTCTTTTTATCCTTTCAGATAATATAAATATCTGAATAATATATATATATATATATATATATATATATATATATATATATATTACCTCCAGAATTCAAAAATATGTTTTAAAAGTATGGCAGATAATACTGCAGATTGCTAAATTAGTACTAGATCTGAAAAACTGCAACACATTTTCCCTTATTAAATTTGGATCATTAATTCATCTGCTCTCTTCTCTATAAAAGTAAAATGCTACCTTGTGAAATCTCTGAAATTCTTTCTTTAATCCATGCACTGTTTAATGAAAAAATTGAGTCAGAAGTAATTTTATAGTGTATATGATTATAATTTTTGATAAATTATTAAATTTATTAATTAAAATTTCTGATTTAAATAGTTACTTTCCACATGTGTAGTTTATTTTTTAAAATCAAGTATTAAATTGATGGTGGCAAATGGCATTCGTTCAGGGAAAGAAATCTTTATCAGCAAAAAATGAAAAATTAATTTCCTTGAAGTGTACCTGGAAATCTTCCCAGGCTTTGGATTCTGTCATCCATCTGAAACTCTAGATGTTTGTTAATGCTGCTATTGCTATAAGTCCAAAGCTAAATTAAGGGCATCATTTTCCATGTTATAAAAGATCATCAGCATATATGTCATTTATTTAACTTAAGACAAAGTAAGATGTTATATTGAAGAGAAACAGTGACATCAGACAAAGAAAATATTTGTGGGTATTGCCCATTAATGTTTGAAGATAAGTGTAATATGTGACAGATCTGTGAAAGAGACGAAGTGCTCTAAGCAGTGCGATGGGGTAACACTGGTGACTGAAGTTGGTGCCCTGTTTCAGATGCAGTCTATCTCCAGGAGGAACTACCTTCTGTCAGCACAAGGAACAACTGATTAGTGATAGCTACTCATTTAAATAAGTTTTCTTGAGTTTATAATATAGCTAAAGACTAAGTATCCCAACTTTGCTATGCTGGGCGATGTACCTAGGTTCTGCGGTTGGGCCATAGTTTGTGTCAAGTATTGTAAAGGTCTGTGTGTATACTGTATACTGTCTGCATGGACACTTTGGCCATAATAACTGAATGAGAATTGTTATGGGATTTACATAATTGTTTTGTCTCCCACCATTCACAAACTGAAGTCCTAACACCCTAACCTCAGAAAGTGACTGTATTTGAAGCTAATGTTTTAAAAGAAGCAATTAAGTTAAAATGGGGGTCCCTAGGGTGACATGAAATCCAGTTTGACTAGTAGTCATATAAAAAGAGAAGACACAGGAAAGCCTGGGTGAAAACCCATGGGGAGGTAGTCATCTGGGAACCACAGACAGCGGCTGCCGAAAGATGTCAATTCGGCCCGCGTATCAATCTCAGACTTTTGGCATCTGGGACTATGAGAAGATACATCTGCATTGTTAAAGTCACTCAGTCTACAGTACCTCATTATGGCTATCCTTGAAAACTAGTAATATGCAGACATATGAATTCCAGCTTCTTCCATCCATTACCTAGTTACTTTGCCTAGTACAATTAATTTATGTACTTTGAGTATAGGTTCCCTTAGCTGTAAAGGAAGAAAATTTAAACTACATTGTCTACACTTTTTAGTACTGTGAGGAGACTGGATTCAGAGGGCAAGAACACTTTTTTAAAACTAAATTTCTCTTCTTCCTTTTCTCCTTTCTCCATCTCAATTGTTCTTTCCTTTTGAGCACTTTCTTTCCCTTTTGTTATCACAATATCTATTGTATATTCTGGATCTTATTACTCCTTCAGTTTTTATTTTTACATTAGGGAGACAATACAGTATCCACAGATGTGAGTTTATTTCACTTATGAGAATGGTCTCAAGTTGCCTCCATTTACCTAGAAAATCTTCAAGTTTATCTTGCTTTATAGCTGAGTAATACTGCATTGTGTAAAAATACCACATCATTTTTATCCATTCAGCGGTTGATGGGCATTTGTGTTGTTTCCAAGATTTAACTATTACAAATTGTGCTGCTATATAGGTATACGTATAAATAAATATTTTATATATATTTATTTGTGTGTGTATTACAAGATAGATAACTATACTACTAATCTGTTAGTTTATCAAAAAACAGTTTGTGCTTTCATTGTCTGATTGATCATTTTTTCATGCCTAAATCTTGTGACCTGAGAAATTACTTCTAAGATAACTATATGAAATATATTAACTAGTGTTAATTTCCTACTTTTTAAAAACAATTCTAAATTGTTTTTTCCTTTTTGTTTTGATTTTTAAAATTAAAAAAACTAAATTTCTGTCATTCAGTATTAATGAACTCAAATAAAAATAACTAAACTAAAACACACACACACAAATACATTGTATAGATACTAAATGGGATGAAAATGTAAAAACATAAGTTTAAATACACATATTATGAAAATGCAAATGTAGCCAAAATAAAACAAATGTAGATAACTTGATAATCTTTCAAATGATAGTACAGTAGACCCCGAAATGTGTGGGGGTTATGTTCCTAAAGCACTCACGAACTGTGAAAAATGAATTGCATATATGGTCAGAAAAATGCCAATAAGTGTTTAAACCCTAAGTATGCTATATAATTTAATTTTATAAACCACTGTATTAATAAAACTTTAAAGGTGCAGGGCATTTGGGTGGTATCTTAGAATCTTAAGGCTTTAAGAAGAACAAAATTTGAAATGTTTGAGACAGCCCCACACTGTACAGCAACCTGTAATGGTCTGAGAAAGCTAGCAAATCTTCAGGAGATGGGTACAGGGCAGCAGCCAATCAGCAGCAAGGAGAACTGAGTAACGCTCCCGGATTGGCTACTTACAAAACTTCATCCACCTCCCCACAAAAAAACCAAATTTTGGAGGATATTTACAGTTTCTGCTAAATTGTAAAGTTTCTTAGAACAATTATTTGGCTCTAAGAAAAAAATCTGCCAATTCTGAAACAATTTCGTGGGGTATACTGTAAATATAAAACAATCTTCATGATATAAATAAAGATTTGTAAATTTTATATTAAATTATTTAAAGTAAAACAAGTACTTAAAGGAAAGTAACATTCTAGGGATATAGTTCTTGATAGCTAACATAAAGAACAGTTTAGGCTGGACGATTAGGGAAGAATTTTCTTATATTTAAGTTCACTCTTGTATCCTCTGGACTCTTTTTTTAAAATAGGTTTTTACATATTTGTGGGTATTTATTGACCTTTGAATATATTTAAATATTTCCTTTGTAAGCAAAAATACAAGCAACTACAAATGCACATAATTCTTTTCAAGCACACTTGCCATTTAGCTGTTTTTTTAAAAAAAATTCATTTCTCTGTTCTTCATAATATTCTTAAAGTGATATCAGCATTCATGGCCTTGAAGGTCCTAAAGAATATCAGCAAACATATCAATAGACAATCCACTGTTAAAAAAAAAAGGTAAGAGCTTACACAAAATGATTCAAATCTCATTAGAGATCAGAAAAATTACATTGAAATATTAATTAGATAACACCTTTGGCTTTTAGATTTTAATAGAAAATATTTCAGAGCACATGCAGTTAACAAGTGCACTGGGACAGGATTTCTAATGGGCATGCAAATTTACAGGATGTGGGAAAAGTTGTTTGGAATATTTTTAATTTATGAGTGTAAATATGTTTCATTAGCAATTGTATTTGCATAAATTTATTCAGTAACCAACACTAGCACGAAAGAATGAAGGTTTATTGTCAACAATGTTCTGTAAAATTTGTGGTAGTAAAAGCTAAATGAAATATGGAATAACAAGGGTGCATCAATAAATATGTTTGGTATATTTGAATAGTTGCACAGAGTATAGTGATTAACAAAAGTAAACCAAATCTTCTAGCATTTTTTTAGTTACAGTTTTGAAACAAGTTAAATTATAAAAACTAGTTGCAAAATAATGGGTTGAGCATGATTATTGATTGTTTTTCTGTGGAAAATAACTGTGAGAGAGACAGAAAGAGAGAGATACAGAGGGAGACAGAGAGACAGAGGGAGAGAGAAACAGACAGAGAGAGAAGAGAAGCATAATGAGAAAGAGAGTGAGAGTGATTTCCCAGCCCTGTGTCGAATGCCTTTCCTTCGACCTTTCAGATGGGTGTGGGCTCCTGAGAGCACGTTAGGTCTGACTTAGGTCACCTCCAGCCCAGACTGTCAGTGCTATGTAAGGAGATGGTAGCACCTGCTTCCATCCATATTTGAATGGCATACACATTGCTCTTCCTTTGTTTGTCCCTCAGATGACCCCCCTCTCATTGTGCAGTTCTGGGTTGTACCATCAGAGTCCCATGTCCCAGTGATAAGCTGTAGTCAGTGCATGACCAGGGTCTGATAAAGCTTGTCATATTTATACCTTCCATGCCATCTTGGAAATTGTAATAGTGATGCATTATATAACTCTACGTTAGGGGGTGAAATTGCAGCATATCACTCCAGAAAGAATGGGTATCATCAAGGAATCAACCAATCAAAAATGCTGGAGAGGCTGTGGGGGAAAAGGGACTCTTTCTTCACTGTTGCTGGGAGTGTAGATTGGAGCAACCACTCTGGAAATTAGCACTGAGAGTCTTCAAAAGAACTAGTGATAGAAGCCCCATTCCACCCAGCTATTCCCCTTCTGGGTATATTTCTGGAAAATTAAAAGCATCCTACCACAGCAATATAGTTGCACCAATGTTTATAGCAGCCCAGTTTACAATAGCTAACTCTCGGAAACAACTCAAATACCCATCAACTGAAAAAATAGATTTAAACAAGATGTGATCTTTTTATACAATGGAGTATTACTAGGCTACGAAGAAGAATAAATTAGAGACTTGTATATGTAAATGGATGCAACTCGAGGCCACATTCATTTTCATTTTTAATCTGATGAAACTGCTCAGCCGCTGGTTACAAGTGACCAGTGTTACTTACCAGTGTTGATTCCATGAAAGTGGAGACAGACAGGAGAGACATTTTCCTTATCTGTGGGGCTGATCATCAAAAATCAAAAACACATATAAAAGTTTCTGAAAAGAAGGTATTTCATGCTGACGCCTGGTGGAGCTCAGTGTGATGCAGAAGGTATTTCATGCTGACGCCTGGTGGAGCTCAGTGTGATGCAGAGGTGTTCGCCAGGTTGTCGGCGTGCGGAGCCGGACCTTGTTCAGCAGGGTGCTTCTCTGTCTCCCTTCCAGACCGAGAGTCTCTCGTGATTTTCAATAAGAGCGTTTCTTTCACTGTCCTGACGTCAGAATTATCTTTTCTTCACAGTACTGTGAACTGCTTCAATCCAGGGTCTCGATTTTCTCTTTTCTTTATCCCCAGCATACATTGATTTCTCCTCCTTTTATTCATTTGTTTGTTTGTTTTTGTTTTTGCTATTTTAAAATTATTTTATATCTCATAGAGATATAAAATATTTACATTTTGGGAAGAATATTACATTTTGGGAAGAATGATACATGGACAGAGCATATCTTGATTATTTTTAATCCCATTACGTTTCCTCTCATCTCTCCCTTTCCTCTTTTCTAGATCTCTTTCCCTATCTCCATGTTTGTTTCTTCTGGTCAAGCAAAACAGCAAGGCAGGGGAATAACTATGCAGAGCAATGAGCTGCGGTCTATGAAGTCAAACCAGAACCTGAGCCACTGACTTAGCAAATATGAGCTATTATTGCCATTTAAGAATGAGTCGTTGATTGCTCATAATTTACATTTTTATTTTTATAGTAGACAAAAGACTATCAAAATCAGTTCTTGCTTCCAAAATTGTGTTGCAAGAAATGATAGCTCACTTACAAAAACTATGTTGTCTATGTAAAATGAAGAGAATCATTTAATTAGCATTAATTTTCTGTTTTATTCCTTGTAAGGGAGTGACATTTATACAGAAATTTAAAATATCACAAATATTTACTTGCATAATCACATAACTTCCATAATAGGTTAATCAGGTTTCAGATGTTACAACAGGATTTTTGTGATTAGAAATCTTACTTTCAAGATTAGTGCATTTCCTGCACATGCTCAGCAATCTTCAGATATTGTCTTCTGACTGCTTTGGGACTGCATAATCATTTCTGATTTTTAAATTGCATAATCTGCCTTATTCTAATTATGTTCTCATATGTAACATAATCCTGTACTCAAAAGACACAAGAAAGCATGTAATTTACAATCCTCTCTCTTGTCTGCATCCTTTTCATGCTAATAATCCAACTGTCCAATAAATAGATTTAAAAATTAGTCTGACTCAATTATCCTAGAAGATTTGTAAATTATTTAACAAAATCCACTAAATTTGTCACTTATTTATTTCTTTTCAAAGTATTTACCTTGGGTTTTGTAGTCTCGTGAAATTGTTCATTTTCTCCCATGCTTTTTATTTGTGCATATAGGCTACGTGCATTAATAGGATCATTCTGGCAGATTTGTACACGTAGGTAACATTAACCAAGATGAAAGGAAGAAAGTGAAGAAAAGAGGGAGATGAAGAAGGGTAGTAAGGGCCTAAATAATATCATCAAAGTATCAAACACTTTTATTTA
This sequence comes from Hydrochoerus hydrochaeris, assembly GCA_004027455.1. Lineage (NCBI taxonomy): Eukaryota > Metazoa > Chordata > Mammalia > Rodentia > Hydrochaeridae > Hydrochoerus > Hydrochoerus hydrochaeris. Next base: position 417,344 of record PVLA01000435.1, on the reverse strand, counting down.
TTGTTATTTTTGTTATAAATGAACCTCATGGATATAAAATGTACAATCAATTACTTATATAAAGAACTCTTCACTATGGAATGGAGCAAATTAGCAAACCAGAAAGTGTCAAGAAAATAAGGCACAAATGCATAAAATGTCAAATACATATAAAACAACCAAGCTAAAAATCAATCGATAAATAAACAAAATAAAAGAATACCAAATTGGATTGATTTTGGAAAAATATTCCACTATTTCACAAAATGTGGCACTTCTGAGTTTATTTTTATGGAAAATAAAGGTATTTAAATAACATAAGTTCACAAAAAATGATAAAAACTACAGAAAATTTAAAAATAATGCTTCAAGACACATTATCAATTTTTACAAGTTTGCTGAAAACCATTTTATACTAACTTATTTAGTAGTGTGCCTTGTTTTAAAGGACTTTCTCCAGATAGAGTGAATGAGGTCTAAATGAAATGTGTGACTTTTCAAGATCAGTCTTTGAGCTGTGTATAGATACCACACAGGTATGAGTTCCCATGATTCCAAAATTCTTGTCTGCAATTGCTTCCCTGATCACTCTTCAGTTGGCATGTGAAAAAAAGCAGCAAAATTTCAATCACAAAATGGAGAAAATATGGGTTTAATCCCTAGCACAAAAAAAAATTGAAGTAAAGCAAAATAAGAACTTGAGCGAAGTAAATAGTCAGAACACACATGTATGCAATCACATACAGTGCCTGTTATACTAGAATCTCAGTTCCAAAAGAGAAAACTTTGGGGTAAAGTTGAGCAAAATTTTTAACAAAAATTACAAACCTTTATGAATACAAGTTAAAAGACCTAGAATCTATTTCTAAGAACCACAAAGTCAGAGATAAACATACATGCATATATTTATATATAAACTATGTAACTATATATAAATTTATGCACATATTATAAATTAATAAGGTAAAGTCAAAGTTAGATCATGATGACAAGAAGCACCACAGAAAGACTGGATATCTATTCTGGTGATTAGATAAAAGTACTAGAAATTTGAAAGTCAAACTGAATTCTGGCCAAGAGTTTAGGGTTAGTGAAAACTGACACTAAGAATAAAGCTGTGCAGATAAACTTCACATCCTTATCCTCTAGTACATGCAGAACAAATACTCAAAAATGTTCTTCACACATGCACTCTTTCCTCCATGCTGGAGGAGGAAAACTATCTTATTTTTGTAGTGACATCTACAAATTCATGCAGTGCAGACCCAGTTCCTGATGGAACAATCCTAAGAGATGGTGGGACTTTGTATAGATAATGGTGGCTCCCAGAATCTAGGTTAATTATCATGGGACTGAGTTGTATAAATGTTAAATCTTTGGCTCCCTTTCTTGTTTCCTATCTTTTCTGGTGATCGCCTCTGGATGGACCTGCTTGCTCCTCTTTGTTGGTTTCATGGAGCAGCACACAGCTCTCACTGGAAGCTGAAACATCGCTGGCATCAGGCTCCTGGGCTTCCAGAACAATGAGCCAGATTAATAAATCGATTTGCTTCATCAGTTAACTGGCCTTCAGTTTTATTATAGCAGCAAAATAAGGGCTAAAGATAGTGACTTAATCTAATCTGGAAGATAGCAAAGCTGTAAGATTATTTTCTGAACATCCTTTCTTATTGCAGAAACAGAGAAAATTCTACAGAAAATTTCTCACAAAGGTGCATATTTTCTGCACTTAATGACCTAATAATAATTCATATAGATATATGATCAGAGATGATGCTTTCGGGAGCCAATTTCTCTACAGGTCTATCTTCCCAGAAATTCTGTATGCTTAATAGATCTGTAGTTTTCATTTCTATATGAGTTACTTCTAATTTTATCTCTTAAATGTTTTGAACATTAAAGAACACAGGTAAAATCTCCCAAGTAATTCCTATGAATGCATGCACAAAGCCAGGACTATTGTGTTCCCAAGAAGTAACATGGCTTGGATTAGCTGTGATTTTGCATGTTATATATTTTGTTACAAAAGTCCTTTTTTATATACTTTTCATTGGCTTTGAAGCAATTATAAAAGGTTAACAGGGTAAGTATAGAAATTTACTGAATAAGGCAACCTTTTTTGCCAAATATATTAACTACTCAAAAAATGTTGTTAAGGTAATATATTAAAACATGATCACTCCTACTCTACTGTGGTAGATCACATGAGAAATGAAATAAGAGAATAAAGTGATAAAATTTCCACTTATTTCAATAAAGATAATTGGGAAATTTAAAATTTTTATGTTTGAGATATGAAATTGGAATTGCTAGTAATTCACTTCTGAATTAGACAGACTTATTTAAATAAATAGTGAACTGGAAAACGTCAAGATTTCCACGTTGGAGAAGATGTAACTTTACTATAGTCAGATCATCTTGGGAGGACAGAAATCAGAACATGCTTATGGATTTATGTCAAGCTGTGCAAATGTCAAGTCTCCCAGATGGAGAAGATTTGGGCTCCTCAAAGCAGGGTTAGCTCTCCCCAAATATTTAGCTGTTATTATTGTTATTACTGTTGTTATTTTTCCTCTTGTGAGCCAGAGAGGAAATTTTGTATCAACTGTAAACCTGTAAAGAAAGGTAACATGTTCTTTCCAAAATTTAGTAAGTTAACAAGTGAGTCCAAGTTGACACTTGCCAATGACCTAAATTTTATTAAATTCTACATTTTCTCACATTTTAAAGCTAATTTTTCCACCCCCAACTGCACTGAACAATTCTTTTACTCTCTAGTCTTATTTTTGCTCTTTTTTGAGTCAATTTACTGTTTTTGATCAGTTCATTTATATGTCACAGTCTTGTGTGAACATTCCTAAGAAGACTTGTCTATGGGTCAATTTAGAAGGAAAGAGTAAATGCATATTTATAAATGCAAAGGTGACCAAATCCTATCTCCTGTCACACACGACTATCTCACAACTTCCTGTAGCCAGTAAGCTTTTTATGAATTATGGACATACAATCTGATTAAAGACATCGATGACAAGCCAACAGCCAACATTTTACTAAATGAACAAAACCTAAAAGTTTTCACTCTAAACTCAGGAACAAGACAAAGATGTTCACTTGTCACCACTCCAACTCAGTATAGGTCTGGAAACATTAACCAAGGCAGTCAGACAAGAGAGAGAAATTACAGGTATAAGGATAGTAAAGGAAGAAGTTAAATGATTAATATTTGTAGATGACATGATGCTTAACATAAAAGACCCCCAAAATTCCACCAAATGACTTCTAGTAGAAATGGCAAATAAATATATGAAAAAATGCTCAATGTCACTGGTCATTTGAGATATGCAAATTAAGACAACACTGAGATTCCATCTCAGTCCAAAAAGAATGAGGCTGCTGGAAGGGTAAGGGAATGGGGAAAAGAAAAAAATCGAGTTATATACAAGTATAAATTCTTGATGACGAATATGATCATTATGCATATGTCAGACTAAGATAAAATTAAGTAATGATGAAAAATATGGGCACATATAGAAGAATATGGAAAACCCCATTGCCTTAAAAGTTAGGGTCAAAATGATTTAGTGCATAGCATCTTTCTTTGTAGTGAAGATGTATATAAAACATGGACTCAGAATATAATTTGTATGAGATTTAAGAGGTCAAAAGTTCTAGGACTCTTCTGACTCCAAATGAATCTTTAGGATTGTTTTCTCTAATTCTGTGAGATATACTGTTTGAAGTTTGATGGGAATTTCATTAAATCTGTATAGCAATTTTGGAAGCATAGCCATTTTCATTAGATTGGTTCTTATTACTTGAGAACAAAGGATATTTCTTCATTTTCTAATATCCTCTTTAATTTTCTTCAGAACAGTAATGAGAAAAAAAAGGAAAAATGGAAGATGCCAAGAAGAGTAAGAGCTGGACCAAATGAAACTCTAATCCTAGTTTTTTGAGGAATCTCCACAATCTTTTCCATGGTAGTTTTACCACACTCCCATCAACAGTGAAGAAGGGTTCCTTTTTCTCCACAGCCCTACTAGTACTTGTTATTGGTTGATTTCTTGATAATAGCCATCTTTATGGAGTGAGTGGGAACTCAGTGTTGTTTACTTTGATCTCTCAGGTAACCAATGATATTGAACTTCTTTATGTATATTTATTTTCACTTCTGCTTCTTCATCTGAGAAATGTATATTCATTTCAGATACCCTTTTTGGGATTTGGCCTTTAAATTTGGGAGGGGGGAGCTGAGTTTTTTTGAGTTCTTTAAACATTCTAAATAGTAGACCTTTCTCTGAGGTACAGATGCCAAAAATTTTGGCCCACTCTGTGGGTCGACTTTTTATTCTATGTTGACTCCAAAACAAGACTTACAGCTAGTAAGTGGTGTTACAAGAGATTTTCAAATTTCCAATTCACAATGTCAATTGTGATGATATAACAGACTTAAATGTATTCTCTAAAAGAAACCATAATTATGCAGTAATCATAATTATGTACTTGCTGTATATTAAATGTTGTAAAAAATACTTTATTTGCCAATTTTTTACCAGATGGAATACATATTTTTTCAAAAAATCAAAATGCTAATCTATGAAGTTTGGAAAAACAGATATATATTTTGCTTTAAGACTAACATGCTGATGAGATGCCAATAGAAATAATGGAATCTATTATTTAGCATACTTGTTTTTTTAACATATTCATTTTCATCTCACTAAAAATTCAGTATGTCAATCAAATAATTGACCATGTGGAATAAAGTTTACACTAACTTAACATAATTAAACTTAATGTTAAGGTTTTTACTATCTCTGATTCCAATGTTACTATTCTTTCCAGAATTCCAATCAGTAATAAAAAGCAGACAAGGATTTTGTCAGCATACCACATTGACTATAGATGAAACAGAGATTTGTACTTTAGAAAAGATTCCAAAGTCAAAGTATTTTTAGGCAGCCTTCATGAGGCCAAGTTTTTTTTTTTAAAAGTCATTATAATGGATAGAAATGGCTTATGATTTTCTCAAAGAATTGATCAATTTTATTTTTAGTTTTCGCCAGTAAAAAATAAAGAATAAGAAATAAGGAAGAGGTATGATTCCTGTATGTCTATTTCAACCCCAAACCTCTACCTGAGAATCCTCCCACACTTTTCTCATGTCAATGAAGTCTTTTAGACTAAAAGGAAGGAGAGTATAATGTGTATATCACATACCTTTCCTAAGTTTCTTTAAATAAAATTTTCTCTGTGTTCTACTCAAGTAACTCCAGACACTTACTAGAATCTTTCATCAAGCTGATAGCCATGAAAATGACTTTTTTCAAAACCACAACACACAAAGCCATTATCTTTAAAATAAAGATTCTAACAGGTTAGTCTTTTTCACATAATGTTAATGCACATTACAACTCTATTGTATAAATCCCATATTATTTTTCAAGCTGAGAAAAATCTGTAATCAATACGTTCAAGGGATGAATTAAAAGGATAATTTTCAAGGTCAGTATCCATATTGTCTAAAATGTCCCTCAAAAGTCTCATGTGTTTGTAAGGTGTTTGGATCATAAGGGTAATCTTATCAATGAATTCATCTATTGATTCACGGTTAAATTTATTTCTAGGAAGTGGAGCCTGGTTGGAGGTAAGTATCAGAGGGAATGACCTAAAAAGTATATTTTTGTCCCTGGATCCTCCTCTTTCTCTATGCTTTTTTTTTGCCATGAGTTGAAGAGCTTTCTTCCATTATACCTTTCACCATGCCTTCATGGTTTGGATTCAGTCCATAATGGACTGAACCTTCTAAAAGCTATAAGTCAAAACAAACATGTCATCTTTTCAAATTTTGTCAAGTATTTTGTCTCATCAATGAGAAAGTAGGTAGACAAGTATGTTGTCAGAGAAGCAGAGTCATTGATGTGACAATACATAGTGACTATGTGGTTATAAAGCCTTTAGAACTAGTTTTGGGAGGAGTTCGGAAAGTTTTGGAGACATGGGGTGGGGGACCCTTAGAATTCTATGAGAAAAGTAAGTAGATATTGATGGAAAATTCTAGTCAGAGCTCTGAAGGCTAGAATGCTAATAGGAATATGAACAGTAAAGGCCAGGCTTAGGAACATTCAGTTGGAAATAAGGACTCCACTGCAATTAGATTAGAGGCCATGTTTGCTATGTTCCGACAGAAAATTTGTCTAAATTTTGTCCTTGTCCTGAGATTTTGAATAAGACTGTAATTAAAGGTACTGAAGTTATTAATCTGGTGGAGGAAATTATGAAACAGCCCAAAGTGAAGGCTGTGTGATGATATCTGCTGGATGGTATCAAATTTATAGTGAAAATGAGGAGACAAAATCAGATATGAAACATTTGCAGTTTCATCGGAAGGGAAACACTTGTGAAGATGGTATGGAGGAGAGACAGTTGCTGAATAGAACTGCATTAAAAAGAAGCAATATACTTTTACCAGGACAATAAATGAGATAGGTGGAAGGCATCTTAGAAATCAGCAAGGCACATTTTTTAAGGGCTCAAAGGTGCAAAACTGTAAGACAGCCTCTAGGTTCCTTGCTCAAGAAGGGATGTTTAGAGGAATTAATTTCCCAGGATTTATTTCACAATATTTAGCCATTAAGGTAGACATAAAATTCTACACTCATGATCCCTGGGTCCCTAGCTACTTCTTGAGAAAACCTTAGCTTCTGGCAGCAAGCCTAAGCACTATTTGCATGGTACTGGTTTATAGAGATGCAGAATGCAATAATTTAAGCAACAGGCATGCTTCCGTGTGGATTTGAGATGGCCTGGGACACCATGCATGTTTGAAACTAGAGAGTGAAGGTCTAAAAGTTCAACGGAGACCCTGAGAAATTGGACATTGCAGTTAAAGGCTTCTGTTTCTAACAAGATAGATGTATGCGTGAGTCCCCTACTTCACTTAATTTGCTACTTCAGTGTGAAAAAATCAATTCTACCTTCAACTTCAAGACATTTTTCTCTCTTGACTTATTCATACTCTGAGCAGCAGATCTATAGAATTACCCAAAACATTTTATTCACTGGTTCCTCCTAATTAGCTAATGCTTATTCATTTGCCATAGGGAAACGTACTATCAGATTCCAAAATGCCTCACTAAAAATCTGGAATCCACTGAACAGAAAAAAATTCATTTATAGTATTTTCCTAGTCAACTTTTTCCCATATTAATTTACTGAGTGTGTTAATAGGACAATTCATATATTCAGGGAACCCATTCTTGTCAAATTCATCAGAAAATCTAGGGAAAATGACTTAATTTTTGAACAATAAAGATATATTTAATTCCTGTACTTGAGAAACTCTCATTGCATTTAAGACTTTGGTAAGATGTGCATAGGGTGTTGGTATTGGCATCACAGGAACAAATTTTCAAACTTTTGGCTTTGAACATATATTTAAATTGCTTACATTTCAGAAAATATGGTTATAAGCAAACATTGATCTCGTGTAGAGGATTAAATGGCAAAAATATCATAGTTTTAAAGATTTATAAAGCACATGTGTTTAAATACTATAAGAGTTAGCAGGAGGAAGGAAAAGAATTTCTGACTAATGAGATTTGAAAATGCGATAATATTAAAGGGAAACTAAATTTTCAATGATTCGCTGGAAGGGCCGTATGTATCTTCATCTACTGGCACATAAAATTTTTAAGATTAGCCACACTGCTTTTATAAGAGAACTTTTCCTTGGCTATATATCTTTATCAATCACTGAGGGAAATATCCACAGTTTCATCCAGGGTTCTCTGGTGGTTATGGAGGAGTGGATGTTCCATAAGAGCGAGTTATACAGGGATGAATCCTAGACGTGGATAAGAAGTGATGATTATCCAACTAGTCCACATTGATCCATCAAAACTGCAAGTCAGTTTTTCTGACTTTGTAAAGTCAGAGTCTGCCTGGGGCTATAAAGCCTCTCCAGAGTGGCCTAATTCTCAGGGTTCATTTGCCTGAACACAGAATGATGAAAAATCAAATGTCCTCTAGCAGTGAGATTATAATTCTTTGATATCTTTTATGACTATAGAATTTTACTGAAATGAATTATATGCTACTGAAACAGTTTTTTTTGGACATTTTCCAGTCTAGTGAATGCAATGCCAAATATTTGTAATACAATTATTTGAACCATAATGGTGACTCTGAAAGTGGCAAAATACTGCCAGAAATATAGAGGATGTAGAGGGTATCCACCAGCATAGTGAAGTTAGATAGAGCAACATTTACCAGCCTTTAGGTTTTACAAGTACATTGATTTTGGGCTTTTAATAGATGAGCATTATCACAGGAAGAAAATAATTTTCATGAGGAATGCAGATACTGTTCATAGAGAAAATTTGACCTTTAAGTTACTACAATTTATATTATTCATGACAACAATGAGGAAAGACTTTTATCTCGCATCCTTTACAAATCTGCTCCCCAATAATTCTGTGGGACCTCCTAATGAGGATCAATGTAAAACTTTCACTAAACAACTGAAATACAAAAATTATATATTATTGAAAAATGTATATAAAATCAAGAGGCATAAGATACATTTAGAAAGAAAGCAGTCAAAAAAGCATTAAAATAAATTAATTTTACTAATTAGTAAGATTTTTTTTAAAAAAAAGCACTGAAGGTGAAGAAATGCAAAAGAAATGATATCCTATTATATGTTAAGTGATAATTGTGTGTCTGAGATTACTAAATATTTAAATATTTAATTATATTTAAACAATTCCAAACCACTAAAGGAGATTGTTATTATTTCCCTGATTTTATTAATGGAAACATAGACTCTACTGATTAATACTCATTCAATTATTCAACAGATAGCTATTGGAAGTTCACTATGTTTAATACTTTGCTTAGTGAACAAAGATATGCATAAACCCTAAGTCACTGATTTTACAGTCTATCAGAAGAGATAGACAGTAAATATGAGCACATGTTGTGGATCTTGATAAACAAGAAGAATACTTAGATTCGGTAAGAAATGGTAGAGAGTGACATAAAAAGTAGTATTGTGTTTTAAATGGTAATGACTAGCTCCAGTCAGTTAGTGTCCGTATAGCAACTGAAATTACACGAGGTAGACAACATGATGATGACTAAGAATTTTTCAGATGGAAAATGTCAGTGGATAAGGTTCTGCAGGCAGATCCCCTATAGTCATGGGTAATAACTGAGCCAAGATCAAGCCCTCTGCCTGTTAGCACTGGAGCTGGCGTCTTACCTGCTGCAGAATCCCACCCTCTGTAAGGTTGCCATCTTCCCAGGTGCTTAAACTGAAGATGTGTGTATTAAAAGGAAGAATTATAATAAAGTACAGAATAATGCCTATTTATTTTTATATTTATCATTTCATTATAAGTCTATACTTCTGGTACTAAGCATTCTCTATTTGGAAATAGCTTATATTTTAAAATTTTTAGTGTTCTATGCATTTGTGCACTGCAGCTACATTATACTCAGCAATCTCTGTGTTTGATGAATTAAAATTTATAAAATAAAAAAAATCAGGTGCTTTTTTGTTTGTTTTGGGGTTTTGTTTTGTTTTTTTTTTGTACCAGGGATTGAACTCATGACCTCCCATGTGCCAGGCAGGCACTTACACCACTGAGCTAAATCCCCAGCCAAAAATCAGGTCCTTTTAAGCCTGAAAGATAATATAAATTTCTAGAAGTTATTCAGCTCATTGCTTCATTTTATATTTTATTTTGTTCATTAAAATATTTTGTGTTCAGTGTAGCTTGCTTGGTTTCCCATGAACACATCAACATTCAATTTTGTCAGCTATTTTAAGTTTTAACAATCAAAAAAACAAAAATGATGACATTCTTTTCAATTTATGATTATTAGAAAATTGGAATATGTTTTTATGAATAAGAAGTATTTATTTTGTGTATGTGAATTAGCTATTCAGAGCCTTCATTTCATTTAGCTTTCCATTTTCCTAAATTTTAAACATGTCTACTGCACTTCTACCCACACTTACCTATATTTCAACATTTCTTATGCTGTATTGATAGTTTATCAATAGTTTCTTTGTCCTTTAGCTTTTGGCAGGGTTTGCTGTTGATCTTTTGAATCTATGCATGGAGAAGTATTTCAGTTCCTTCCAGGGTATAATACAGCTTCCTCTTGGCTTTGAGGTGTAGCTTGCCCGCATAGCGCTCAGTGTCTGCTTCCGCTTTAGGTAGGGCTCTGATGCTCTAAGGCTGAGCACCATGCCAGAGTCCTGGTCCTTCAGGAGAACAGGCAGGGCTGTGAGTTCAATCTCTGAGAACTGCACAGACCCAGAGCAGCTGCCCGGGGGATCTGCTACTGCCTCAATAGACCTATCAGCGAGAAGCTCTCCCTCCTCTTCATCACCGGTGAAGACACATTTCTTTTCCTGGCTCTATGGCTTTCTGCTTCTTTTCACTGTGATGATAACCTGTATGGTCTTCATTCTCAATGTGATTATTGCTGAAGATTCCAAGTATAACTAAATGTATCTCTCCTATGCAATTCATATGATATATGGTTATTTTTTTTTTTAATTTTGAAGGTAGTAGAAATACAACAGAACAAGACAGAACAAAGCCAATTGAGACAGTGCAGAGAATTTGGCACAGAACTTCACAGCAGGTTACAGGGATAACAGTAATAGGTACCATAGTATATTTCGTTATCTTCACAATAGTTTTCTAGTCAATTAGGTAGAGCAAAATCAAACCAAAGACAGAACATTATAAAATCAATCGAAAGAGAATATTGAATAGAGTTAAGCAATTAATCATAATGAAACAAAACTGAAAACAACACTTGCTTTTAAAGAGAAGATAGAGGAGACCCCCCCCATATTTGCTATATTGCATACAGTCATCCTCCCAAGAGATGCTCAGACCTCTGTCCCCAGTTGCTAACTGGGGTGGGGTGGGGGGTTGGGATGTTTGATTCCTAGGCCGTGCATGGTTAGGCTCACAGGAGACACTACTGGGTCTCCTCCTGGCTCACATCGGAGGAAGGTGCTTACCAAGAAGGTGGGCAAATTGCTTCTTTGTGCAGCCGCATGAGTTCCACCATGGGCATGGCCATGGGCATGGCCAGATCTCAGGGGCTGCTCACTGGTCCCATCCTTTTCAATGAACTAAGAGAAATTAGTAAACTAACTTTCTTTCCTAACTACCATGTAGCCACACACAAATATATTATTTCTTTCAGCTTCTCATACTAGGGAGACAGCATGATGTTGATATATATGAGTCTGCTTTATTTCATCTATGAGTATAGCCTCTAGTTGCATCCATTTACCTATAAATGTCTCAATTTTATCCTTCTTTATGGCTGAGTTTGTATAAAAATACCACATCATTTTTATCTATTCTTTGGTTGATGGACATTTAAGTTGTTTCCAATATATAGCTATTACAAATTGTGCTGCTACATATATGGGTGCACACATATTGCTGTCATACAATGTTTTTAATTCTTCTGGGAAGATACCCCAAATGGAAATATCTGGGTCAAACAGGATCCGTGATCCTAGTTTTTCTTTTTTTTATTTAAGAGATGAAAGATACAGAAAAGAAAAAAGCAAAAGAGACAAACAAATAACAATAGCAATCCCAAAACAATAACAGTATAGGCTTTCAAAACAAAATGATAGGAATTTAACAATAGCTGTAATATTACATATTGTCAAAAGGGTTGCTTAGATTACTAGATACAGACATGTAATATACTAGATATTACATGTCTAGATATTACTAGATATCTAGACATGTAATATACTAGTATATACATGTAATATACTAGACATGTAATATTACTAGATATAGGCATATAATCTAATCATATGAGTATTAACTGTTCTTCAATCCTAGCTTTTTAAAAATTTTATTTAAAGAGAAAAAAAGCAAAACAGAAAAAAGGGTAGAAACAATACAGAATTTCAGAAAAATAAGAAATCACTAGTTGATAAATTACATATTGTCTTCTTAGACATAGTTGTTCAAGTTACAAAATTCAAGCATACAAAGTAGACATTCAAACAGTGAGGCTGCAAACAGTTCTGTTCAACGATTCATTAAAAACTTAGCAACATGGTTATCAATCCTACATACTTAAACATACATGTAGTTATATCCTTTAGAGCACTTTCTTTTTCTTCTTTAACTTTTTAAGTCCATTGTCTGGTAAGTTATATCCTGTTTCAGATTTCTCCGTACCTTACTGATTTGTTTTGTTGCTGTTACTTACTTTTTAATCACCTTATATTATTCTGTTGCTTTCTTTTTGAGTTTCTCCTCATCCATGCCCCATGGATCAGCTTTGGTGGAGTTGGGAGTTTTTTGGAGGTATTTTTCTACTTTGTTATCTATTTTTTTTTAAGGTAGCAAAATACAGCACAACAAGACAGAACAGATCCATCTGGGACAGTGCAATGAAACTGGCACAGAATCTCACAGCAGGTCACCAGGACAACGGTAATAGGCACCATAGTACATCCCGTTCTGTACGCATTAGCTGTTCTTTCAATCAGGTAGAGCAAAATGGAAGGAAATACCGAACTTATAAAAACAGAATATTGAATAGAACAGTACCATTAATCAGAACTGAGCAAAATGGTGATAAAAATATTTGCCTTCAAAGAGATGGTAGAATGAAATCCTCCTTACTTGCCACACTGCATACGTTCATCCTCCCAAGAGATACTCAGACCTCGGGCTCCCACTTGCTAACGGGGGAAGGGAGGGAGATGGATAGATGTTTGATTCTTAGCCCGTGCACTGGCAGGCCCACAGCCATTTAACAGAGCAGCAAGCTGGCTGCCTGTTCTCCTAGTGCCCCAAGTTCCAACATGGTGCAGACCTCAGGAAATGCCGATAATTCTCGCCCTAGAGCAGCGGCGGCCTGTGAAGCCCCAGCCACTTACCAGGGTGGCGAGCTGGCTGCCTGTTCTCCCCGATATATGGCTATTTTTGATGGGCATTTTTTTGTCATTTCTTTATTCATGTTCATGGACTGTATTACCACATTATTCAACAGCATTTTCTTACATGTTTTCTTTATTGTTTCAAAATTCTGGTATTTATAATTTTTTGTGCTTATTTTGTTTTTGGTACCAGAAATCAAACTCAGGACCTTGTTCTTGCCAGGCAGGTGCTGTGTCACTGAGCCATATTCCAGGCCTCAAAATTCTGGTGTTATGGTTTATATCTAGATGTGCCCCCAAACCCCATAAGCTTAAAGGTTAAGTAGGACTTTTGGATCATGAGGGCATGATGCTCGTCTCTGTGTTAGTCCACTGATGAGTTTATAGCTAAATGTGATGTTGGGAGGTGAAGCCTGCTTGGAGGACATGCGTCACTGGGCACCTGGCCTGGATGGGTACCTCCTTCCCTGCTTCCTTCATTGCTCTCTGCTTCCTACTGCCATGAGGTAGCTTTCCTCTGCCATATCCCAGCCATGCTATTCTGCTTTGCAACCAGTGAACCATGGACTGAAACTTCTGCTAGTGACACATGTCCCACACACCAAATACAGCAAAAAATTCCTTCTATGGTCAAACACACTGCAAAATATTTTATGTCTGCTCTCTTCTCCTGTAAGAGTTACAGTAAAAATTCTGAGAAGTCTTGAAGTACAGTAATAAGTCTAATAAACTATACTTAAATTTAAGTAACTACGGATTAGTATCTTAACAGCCATATACAACCAACACATCTTTCTCTAAAAAGAAGATTCATTTGCATAATGGCAAAGGTCCTATGCATTTCACCTCAACATTCTTCTTACAGCACCCTCAGGCTGTCATTGCGTGAACTCATAAAGCCCCTGACCATCCTTGTCATTCAGGACTTTGTACTGCCCAGGTTTCCTGGTGTTTCTGCTTTCTCCACGACTTCTTGTTAAAAGGACTCAAACTTTAATGAAGGCCCCACCTAAATAACAACACTTACACACAATTGCTCTGATTCTCTTCTTTGAAAATGATTTCATCTCAACCTGTTTGGCATTGCCAAACACTTCTGTGTCATCTTATAATAGATGATGGCTGTTTGTTAATAAAACATCTTTTCTAGTAGTTCATTTTATGAAGTGTCAACATCACGATCCTGTGTTACATTACTTACAGGACTTTGTAGATGCTTAAAGAGAGTTTTAAGCTAACACATTTTGCAGTATAAAGTAGATGGTACATGACTGACTTCATCTCGGTGTATTAGCACCTCTTTCCACAGTTATTTATTCTTCTTCTAAATAGATCTTTAGATGTGAGAAGTAGTTGCTCATTCCATCTTATTGATGGATGGGGAGGAAGACAAAAGAAAATATTTCTGCCAAGAGGAAAAAGGTAATCAATACACTAATCAATTTAGATCATGATTAAATGTGGCACAATCTACCCATTCGTTCGTAAGTCTTAAAACCAGTGACTTTAATGGCACCATTGAAATGAGTCAGATGGTTTCTATGACACTAAATCCGTTAATGCATTTTGAATGTTTTCATGACCTAAAACAAGGAATCATGAGGGCCCTCGGAATTGGGAAGTTATAAACTTTGATATAACAGTAAGTTGATTAAAAATAAAGCCCTCATTTCTTTTTTTTAAAGTTCTTATTCCTAATATGTGACAATTCTCACATTTTGTTCTTTCAGCTCTCCTTGCCTCTTTCTTCATCCTAATTATTTCTTGGGTGATTTTTTTTTCTATTTTGACTAAACATGAGATTAAAAATGTTATGTGAACTGTGCAGTTTCTTAAAGTCTTATTGTTTAAAGAAAAATAAAAATCCATGTGTACATATAACAAAATAAAACTAAATTTCCTACCAAGTTGTTGATTTTATACATAATTAAAATCAAAATTTAATAATTCTAAATTTTTAAAAAGAAAGCAATGAATTAAGCAGTCATTAGTATAATAATTAAGAATGTGCACTATGAAATTAAATCTTTGGAGTTAAATCACAAACTTCTTGTTTCTTTCTCTCTCTCTCTCTCTCTCTTTCTTTTTTTTCATTTTTTTGTGACAGGGTCTCGCTGTGGAGTTGAAACCCGCTTGAATTCATTATGTAGCCTAGGCTGGCCTCAAACTTGCAGTGTTCCTCCTGCCTCAGCCTCTGAAGTGCGGAGATTACAGATGTGTATCACCATGAGTGACCCACAAGTTTACTTCTAATGTATCAAGGAAGGAGGTGAGTGTACTTCATTTACTAGCATAAGGTCATTTGTGTTAGATTTTTATAATCCGTTTAATATTTTTGTCATGTCTCTTCTACCATCAGTAATTTTGTCCTTTCTACTCCTTATAAATATATAGACTTGTTCATTTTGTTATTGAAATTTAAGAATTAATTTACTTTATCTTTGTTCCTTCTATTTTTTCCTTTCTTATATCTTATATGGATTAAATTTTCCTGTAAAATATGATAGATATGCTTTGTTCTTCCATTTCTGATTTTTTAGAATGGGACATGAGTGTCCATTTAAAAATCTTTTTATTAATTTAAACTTAAAAGCTAATATTTTATTACATACATAAAAAGCACAATCTTGTTACTTTTTATATTATTTATTTCAAGTGTAAAATTTCCTGTGCGATTTCTCTTTATACTTAATTTGTAAGTATAGTGTTTAACACTCAAACACTTGGAAATTATTTAAATATTTTATGAAATCAAATGTATTACTTTGGAAAACATGCTATGTGTAATATAAAAATTTAAATTGACTCATTTTTTAATGGTGACTATCATCTAACTAGATGAATATGCCAGTCACATTTGAAAAAATACATATTTTACACTGCATGAGTGTAAAGGTCAAAGAAATCAGGTTGACTGCAAGAATTAAATCTTCTATGTCCTTACTGCCTATGTGCTACAAATTACTGTGTTTAAATTTCCACTTAAAGTGGTGATTTGTTGTATTTTCAGTTATTTAAATTTTTATTTTACATCTTTTGAAACTTCATTATCAAGTCTAATAGCCTTTTAAATTTATAATATTTTCATGATTTATAGTAAACTTTTTATTATAAAATTTTACTCTTCATCTATATTATTCCGAATAAGCCCAGTATTAGCATTGTTTTATGCATATTTATTATAATTGATAGTTACATAGTTTTTGTTTATTTTTATTTTAACATATTTTGGTCTCTAAATTAAAATGGAGTTGCTGTAGACTGCAAGTATTTGGATCTTGTTTTTCCTTTATCCAATTTGAAAGGGTCTAACATGGGGGTGGAGGTTTAGCTGAGTGGCCCAAGTGCCTGCCTGGCAAGCATGATGTCATGACTTTGATCCCCAATACCTACCCCGCAAAGAAAGAAAGAAGGAAAGAAAAGGTCTAATATTCAGAACATTTATTTTAATGCAAGTATCACAGGATTAAATTTTAATGAATTATCTGGTTACTTGTTTTTTATCACTCTATTACTGTTTCTCTGCTGCTTTTTCATTTCATTTAAAGGTTGAATATCTTCTAGCATAGCTTTGTTTATTTTGCTTATTCATCTCCTCTTTTGTTTCCCATTTTAATGACAGCTGTTGGAGTAATAATATGTATCTCACCTCATCATAACCTTTCAAATAATAACAGTTTTCTCATGTAATGTAAAAGCTTTACAACATAACACTTTCATGTTCTCATTTTCATTTTGCCATTTTTATTTGTACATTTTAGATGTGCATAATGATAATCTTCATGATAAGGAATTTGTACCTGTGCTTGATATATCTTGCTTTTTCCTTTTTTCCATCCCCTCTGCTCCCTTCAATCACGCTTCTTCTCTTCATTTAAAAAATTTTGTTTTCATTTTTCCTTCTATTCTGTTTTTTTCTTGCACCTTCCTTCATTTCCCCCTCTCCCTCTCTGTTCCCCTCAAGTTTTAATTTTTTGAGAAATTTCTACACTGACTTCCACAGTGGTTGCACCAGTCCAAACTCTCAAAAGCAGTGCAGAAGTTTACCCTTTTCCTCACAGCCCTGCTAGCATTTGTTATTGGTTGATTTCTTGATAACAGACATTCTTTCTGGAGTGAGATAGAATCTCAGCATTTTTTAATTTGCAGCTCTCAAATGACCTGTGATGTTGAATGAATTTTTCATATCTTTAATTATCATTTCTACTTCTTTATCTGAGAAGTGTGTATTCATTTCAGATGCAATTTTTGTATTGCATGGGTACATTTGGCAAGGGTCTGACTTTTTCCAATTCTTTATATAGTCTAGATACCAGTTTTTTGACGAAGGAAAAGCAGGCAAAAGTTTTTTTCCCACTCTCTACCTATTCTTTCTTTCAGAAGATTTAGTTTTTCTGTTTTAATATTTAAATCTTTGATCAAATTTGATTTTAGAATAGTATATAGTGAACGATATATTAATATTTGGCATGTGGAAAGCCAGTTTTTCCAGCACCATTTATTAAAGAGGCTATCTTTGCTCCAGTGAAAGTGTTTGGCTCCATTGTCAAAGATGAGATGACTGAATATGTTTAGAGCTATTTGAACTTCTAATCTGTTCAGTTGATACTCACATCTGTTTCTGTTTGTTTGGTTGTTTGTTTTCCAGTATCATGCTGTTTGTATCATAGTAGGCTCATAATATAATTTCCAGATGGGTTATGATATCCCCTGCCTTGCTTTTGTGTCCCAGGATTTCTTTTGGTATTCCAGGTCTCTGCTGGTTCCAAATGAATTTTAGGATTATTTTTCTCTAAATCTTTGAAATATGTTAATTGGTATTTTGATCAATATAGCATTAAATTGTGGAAATATGATTATTTTCAATATTTTGGTTCTTCCTACCTAAGAACAAGGAATATCTTTCCATCATCTGATATCCTCTTCAATCATTTTTTTCAGGATAGTGTAATGTTCAATGTAAAGGTCTTTTATTTTGTTAGGTTGATTTCTAGGTATTCCATTTGTTCTGTTTTGCTTTATTTTTGGATGCTATTATGAAAGGTGTTGCTTCCCTAATTTCTTTCTCAGGGAGTCTGTTACTTTTATACAGGAATGCTATCAATTTTTGAGGGTTGACTTTGTGTCCAGCTATGCTACTGAATTTGAATATTAGATCTACAAGTCTTTTGGTGGAGTTTTTCAGGTCTTCTATGTATATATAGTATTATTTCATCCACAAATAATGTTACTTTAGCTTTGTTGTTTTTCAAGTTATTTTTGCTGAGATTCCATCTGGTGTTATTTTTCTTCTGCATGAAGAACTTCCTTTAACATTTTGCAAAATACAGATCTATTGGCACTAAAAGTTCTTATGGTTCATGAGTGATGTTTAGATTGGCTAAAGTTGTTCTTTGGTAGCTCACCAAATTGGAAAAGTTTCCAAATTCATTGCTCTTCAAATATAACATTTGTTCTGTGGTAGTTAACCAAATTAGAGAAGTTTCCAAATTCAATGTTACCCAAATATAACGTTTGTTTTCAAGGGCTGCTAAATTTGTCCTGTTCTCACACACTCCTTTCTTAAGGATCTTATGTCTATCTCTCTGTAGTCATTTCTTCTTAAATATTGCTGTGGGCACTCCCAGAACCTAACTTTTATTCTTTAAAAATGACTACAGTTTTGCCTGGGTGTTTATGGGATCTTTCCTTTAATTTTTAAATTCAGCAAAATATTATTGACAAGCATGAGTCAATCTTTCCTATCACACAGCACATGTTTTGTGCAGAGTCATGGCATTTTTACTTTAAAAAACATTTCTCATTTATAAATATTTTTTTTGTTAGTATAGCCTAATTTCACTTTGGGGATCTAAATTACACTTATATTGAATCAACTTTGTTTTCATTTCTAGAATTTTCCCTACAAAAATTTAAAAGTATTTATTTGTATTTTCTTTATGTTTTAAATTTTTACATTACTGTCCGTTTCTGAATGCCAGTTAAACTCTTATTATAAGAATCTGAGTTTATTTCTATGTGAACTTTACTTCTTTTCTGACTTTTCCTAAGTTCTGTGGCTCAAAGTGAACTCGCTCTTATCTTCTAACTCCTCCACTGCTTTTTACATTTCTACTTTGTGTTACTATTTAAAATTGGTATAGGATACATATATATATATATATTTCTATTCTGTTCTTGTCTTTATCTAATGATAATTTATTTGCTATTAATCATTCTCTTCTAGTTCCTTATTCATAAAACACTTTTACATGACATTTTATCAGTTCATGTATTTGGTATTGAGTGGCCCAGGCTTCCTCCACCAAGTACTTGTTGAAAGTTTTGTGATAGAGCAAGGATCAGGGAACTATTTTGGACTAGAGTTTCCGTAACCAAAAAAAATCTGTTTACCTCTCAGCTACTGGAGAGATAGATTTTAGTGGAGACTAGAGCTTCTTACATGACCATATCTTTGGGGCATTTGTGAAACATGGGAGGTTTGTAGAATATAGATGATCCTAAATGTCTACTTTCCTTGCCTCTTATCTAGATGCAACCATTTTCAATTTGCTTTCTGAGATTTAGAAAATATATTCATTCTGATATTTCAGAGACCTGTGAGCAGTAGACGTCTTCCTCTGCTTCTTCCCACTTCTTACTCTTTATCTCCTACAGACACAACTAACTTTGGAATCTACTTCTATGTTTGCAAAAGTTTTCTGCATTTTTTGCTAGTCTTTCCTTTTCTTTTTCCTAAATTTCTAGGAGCATAAAGAGAAATGCTGATTTTTAATATCATGTGTGTATTAGAATTTTTCTTTACAATTTTAAAAATTATTTTAATTACTTTAATTGTATTATAAAATAAATAATCTCATCAATTTGTTTATTTTATAATATAAATTTCTAGAACTTTTCCCTGTATTTTCACTGATGCATTCATCCATTAATGAATGAATTCTCAGCATGTCCTTTAAAAATGGAAACTGAATTTAGTCACTAAGTTAATTGACAAAAAAATTCCAGCACCTCACAGACCTGAATTAATTACTAAATGCCAGATTCAAGATCAGTTTCTTCCTCAGTCTAAGAACTACACTCTGTCTTCTTGTATTCCACTATTTTTCTCAGGTACATGTAATGATGGAACAAGAAAACTATTATCACAAAGATTTATTAAAAATTTCTTTTTATTTTCAAAATATTTACATTATAACTACATGCATTTGAATTATCATATTATGGAATGGCTACTGAAAGGAAGATGTAAAAGATGTTGTATTTTTTATTGAGAAGTATTTGAAGACAGACCTGGGACACATAGTGTCAGTATTCTCAGGTTACTATGCCAAAAATAAACTGTGCCTACCACAAGAAGGAAGAATATAACTTCTCATTTTCTGGAGGCCAGGAAGTTCATGTTCAAGGTGCTGGCCAGTTGGGTTGCCCAGTGGGAGCTTTCTTTGAGATTTAAATGGTAACACTTCCTGCTTCCTCCTATGGCGAATAGAGAAAAGAAGCAAGTTCTCTGGCAACTTTTCTTATAAATTTTCCAATCTCTTCATGAGTGCCTCATCCTTGCAAACTTATTCAAACATAATTACCTCACAAACATCATAACAATGGGAATCAAGGCTTTAATATGTGTTTTGAATGGGAAAATTATTTATTCCATATTAGATAATGAAGTAGTTAATTTACCATTGTTAAAAACCATTACCCCCCAAATTTAAATGAAGAAAAATTTAATTTGACTCATGTTTTGTGAAAATTCATTCCATGATTATCAGGCCTCAAAGCAGAATTAGCATGGTGGGGGAATCCTGCTGAATTCATGGTGGTCAGGAAGCAGGGACTGAGCAAAGGGAGGAGTCAGGGTGAAGAATACGCCTTACCAAGTCATGGCTCTGACCCATGCGCATCTAGTCCCCACCTCTAATATCTTTAGAGACTATTTTTATATCTAAGCCATAACATTCTGCCTCAAAACATTCATGTTCATATCATTATGTAAAGTTCAATTAATGAATTATTAAGAATTACCAAATTTTTAACAGTTCCAGCACTGCTGAAAGTCAAAGTAAGTCCAAAGTTTCCTCTGAGACTCAAGGCAAGTGCTTTTCTGTGAATCTCTTTAAAAATCAAAAAGAAAGTCAAATACTTCATATATGCAATGTCACAGAGTAAGTATTCACATTTTTAAAAGGAGGAATAGAGAAATAGACAAAAATTGGACCAACGAAAAACTGAAAATCAGTAAGGAAAATGTTGGATCCAGTAGTTCTATATTCAGCACCTAAGGCAGATTGTGGTGAGATATAAGCTCCTAAGGGTTCAGACAACACCATTCTTACGGCATTCATTGCCTGTTATAGATGACCTCTCTTTCAGGTAGTTCCACTCTCTGTCTGTGTCTTTTTCCTGTTTGTTTTCTTTTGTTTTGTTTTGTTTTCATCAGACAGTCCACATTCGTGGCATTTTCAAGTTTCTGAAGTCTCCCTCTGCATTACATTTTTAGAAGCTCCTGGCAGGGAGTCTGACTTTGTCAGAAGTTTTTGGTTATCCTCAAAGGTGTTCTTCTGACATTCAAGTGGAAGCCTTTGTGACAGTATAAATCATACATTCTGGATGCCTGAAGAATCAGCATCACATGGATGGTGGTGCTTCCATGGCTCACTATCAGCTCCAGCTGTAGCTGGGCCCCCCTAGACCACAGCTGCAGTGGCCTGAGGTAACCTGGAGGACTGAACTCTGAGAAAAAGTTTCATGTAAATCCCTGAATGATCAAGCACTCTGGTGTTCTCTTCCCAAAGCAAAGTCAAAGGAGATGACCCCATTACACTCTCGAGCCAGAACTTATGGCAATGGGGAGTTTGGTCATGTTCTGAAATGCCCTCCAGGCGTCTTTTGCATTATAACGATTCAAAGTACAGATTATGTCTCCAACTTTTGTACAAGTTCTATTCCACAAAAATGTTTATAAATTGGGTTCATTTATAATCCAGCGAAGTGAGTCTCATGCAATACACCTGTAGATCATGTACAGTACACCTGAGAAACTTCACAGATGGAATGTTCCGAAATTGGAGACTTAATGCGCTTGATTACTTCTAATGCCAATCTTTTGAACAACAACAATGTCATCAGCCCCAAGTTGGCAGATGCTTTTTTTCTGGTAAAACTGCAAATATTTCACATTTTTTGGCTCCCCATTTTGGTCCTAATTCTTATTGTAGATCTAATTAAAGACTTCTAACATTACTTGTGCCACAGCACCATGAAATTTCCTCTGCAATTAGTGCATAGTCTTTACTCTTACTTTCTCAGAAAATCTCAGGACACTCAGATTTCCCAGAAAATCTTAATTTCCCAGAAACATCTCAGGTCACTCAGGACACTTAATTTCCCAGAAAAATCTCAGGAAAAATGCAAACAAAAATGTTTTGTCAGAGTGAAGTACACATGGCCTCTAGTGTACTTTCCCATAGGATCTTCATTTCCAACTGAATCCTCAGGACCCAGGCCTTCATTTTCTGCATACCTAAAAGTATCTTTATCTTCAGAGCCCCTTTAACCACTGCTGACAGAAATTTGGGGTTTCTCTAGACAGCTTCTCCAAATTTTTCAAATGCTTCCTGGAAATCAGGTTGAAACTCTTCTAAAGCACATGCTCAGATGCCGTACCAGGAAAGAACTTACTTCTCTGTTTCCAGTATGCTGTGTTATTTAACTTGCTCAGTGCAGAATACAAATCATTGAAATCCACAGCTGAAAGGAAGAGAAGTTTAATTTGATGCATATCAACAGGGATGAGTTAACAGTCATCTAACCCCAAGACAAATGGCTTGTGAAGGGACATAATGGAAAAAACCTGCTCAACTCACAAGATGCAGGAAACAGAAAGATAAGAAAGGGGAAAGTGGAAGCAAAAATACAGCCTGACAGGTCATGTGTCCAGGGAACTACCTCCAAACTCACCTCTGAGCACATGACATTTGGGGGAAATTATTAGATCTAAACCATATCAAGGAATCTATGGAATAAGTTTATAAAGCAGGTTGGCTGAAAGAAATATATTTAAGCTTCTGTGCTTTGAGACCCCTAAATGGGAATAATTATTGACTAATATAAATTATAATTTGAAATTTGATTGAAAAGAAATACAGCATAATTTGAAGATAATTTCAAGTGTCTTTATTCACATACATTAAATAATAGAGTAGTCCTTTGCATTTTCTCCTTTTCAGACACACATATTCATGTATCTTCTCTAAAAGCGTGTTTTCCATTCAAACCATATTTCAAATTTAAATATGCCTTTGCACATGGGATTTTAAAGATGCAGCACTAACTTGGTCTTAGCTTTTGCAGAATGATTGGATGCATCTCATTTACATAGTGAGTAACAGAGTCCAGTTGCTACCTATTAAGTATAACTTATATTTAGCTCCTGGAACCAAGACCATATTTTAATTAACTATAGTTCTGCCAGATAGAAAAAAGTATATGCCTGTGCCTAGTAAGTTTGGGCTAGTTTTATCTTTATGTGATACTTCTTTTTCATATTTACCCCCTCTCAGTGTGCAGATCAATCTGTTCAGTTTGGGTGAAACATAATAGGCAGCAAGCCTCAAAAGTTGATCACTAAGAAAAATAAGAAGCCATAGCCTTCGCTTCTGAGCTCACTTATTTCACTAGCATACCTTCCCACTATTGAGAAATAATTCCTGATATCTACAAATCTACAACTTAAAGAACGAGAGGTTTAATTTAGCTTACATTTTCAGAGGATTAAGTCCGTGGTTGGTTGGCCCTAAGGAAGAAACATCCTGGTGTAAGGGTATGGATGACTAAAACTGAATGGTTCTTAGTGACCATGAGGCACAGCAGAGAAACAGTGTCATAGAGGAAAGAGAGAGGGACAAGATAGATCCCAAGGACGAGCTTGCATGACCTGCCCAGATAGTCACACCCAGCAGTGAATCAAGTTGACGCCATCAATCTTAAATGCCATACGTATCTGTGGTTCTTTGTCCCCAGCTTTTCTCTGTATCATAGGTGGCAGTTCTCTGAGGTGGCTGCATTTCATATTTGAAAATTACATGTAATTCAGAAGAAGTGATTAAGTTGTCATTTGAATCAGAATACAGTTTTTAAGTGAAGAAAAATTGGGCAAAGGGAAACTTTAAAATGTATCTTCTCTTCAAGTTTATCACAATAAGAAAACCACTAGTGTCTTTAGTTGTCGATTCCAGAGGGGTAACATTAAACTTATTAGAGCAGGTGATGTCTTGATTTCCAAATACACCATTCCTTAAGCTTTCCTTTGGAGAAAAAAAAATTTTTTTTCTCTTCTTGAATAGTGTAGAGAGAAGGAATACCAGGAGATGATTAGAGATGCTCAACTTAGTATAATGATAAAATACTAAGGAGGATTGGTTATCCAGCTAGATGTCCAAAACTAAAGCTCTCCATAAGTTCAAAGCTTGGAGCTTCAATAGCCCCATATACCCCAAAGTAATGCATAGACCTAAATCAATAGATATTATGTATTTGTCAGGAGATTTACATGGAAATGCCAAATGACACATTAAATAATGTCTGCAATTTGTTTCCATCTTATAACTGAGATAAAAACATAGCTATTGTTCCACATATTAAATGTGGTTATATAACCAATATCTTGCTTCTTATATTATCTTTTAAAAATATCCTCATTTTCTCTCAGCTCAGTCTTGCTCCCTTATCAGTTACTTCTGCTTAACTTACATACAAATATAAAATCATCTACTTCAAACCTCATCCGTGTTACAAATGATAAAACAATAGATCAGGATGGTATGAATAGGTTGAAGGGCGCATGCATAATTACCAACAGAATTGAGACTAGAACAGGATTGACTTGATTTCCTCTCTCTCTCTCTCTCTCTCTCTCTCTCTCTCTCTCTCTCTCTCTCTCCCTCTCTCCCTCCCTTCCTCCCTCTCTGCCCATCTTGAAAAACTGGAAACTATCTGGGAGGAAAATGATGCATGAAACCGTATAAAATCTTTATGGATGTGTCCTGTAGAAAATGTGAAACATTTTTTGAGTCTAAATGAAGATGCAGTTCTTTTATTCTTCACTATAATTTTCCTCATTTCCCAGGTAATCATGTGTTCTTTATATATTGAATAAGAAGCTTACTTGTTCTCAACAATAATGGCTGAATTTATTAGAGGTTTCCATCTTTGTACAGATGTAATTCTTCCAAAAATACAGTTGATCTTGACTATAACCACTTTGCAACTCTCCAGTGTTTGCTCTTTACCCTTTACTTTTTAGGGAATCCTCACGAACTACTGAACATAGAAAGTTTCACTTGTGGAAATAGTATGCATATGGTAAACATAATTCATCCTCAAGATAATGTGTGTATTTTATATTATGTTGAAATTTCTTCCTGTTTAATTTTCAGTTATGCAATGACTCTCTCTTAACGTGGTGTATCAAAATTTGCTGGTGGTAAAGATTTGCCCTCTGTGCAGAAAAGAGGTCCATGCAATTATCTATAAAGATATAAACATTGAAATGGACTGTAATCAGTCTGGTTTGTATTAATGCCACAATCTGGCAATTTGGAACAATTATAGCGGGTAGATTCACCTCTGCACTAGAATGGAAAGCTAATATTATATTTACATCTCTTGATGTACCATTGCTTGAGATATGACTTGTCAGGCTTTATTGATGAACTTTAATCGTTTTGGCTTTCTGAAATTTTTTAGTATACTCATTAAGAAATTTCCAGACATTATTAGTCTCTGGTTTCTCCAACTTGCAACCATGTTCATTTGCACTTTTGGTTTCATAAATAAAGGTAAATTCAATGGTGTAGAATTTTTAGTCATATGTTTTGCATATTAACTTGATAAACCAATTCATTGCTTTGTAAACAATGAACAGATTTCAGCACCTGATGATTATCTGAACCTCTTCATATGTTTTTCTTGGATACTCATTTTCTTTCTTTGTTTTTTATTTGTTTTTGAAACAGGCTCTTGCTGTATAGCCCAGACTGGTCTCGAACTCACCATATAGCTCAGGCTAGCCTTAAACTCCTGGCAATTCTCCTGCTTCAACCTCATGAGTCCTGGGATTACAGGCATGTGCCACCATACCCAGCAACCTACTTGACTTTATTTTGTAAAAATTGATAATTTTTTATGTTCTCCATTCATAGATTATTTTTAGTAGATTTAGGTTTTCAGAAAAATTATAGTGAGTACAGAGTTCTCCTCTACCTCATACCCTTACACCCAGCTTCTCCTATAATTAATACCTTGCATTGTTGTGTTACATTTCTTACAACGGATAAGCAAATATTGAGAGGTTTATTTTATGCTGACGTCTATAGCTCATAGTTTCACCCTTGATGAAAATTCTATGGGGACTGACGAATGTACAGTGGCATATGCTGACCATTTCAGCATCATACAAAATGTTTTCACTGCTCTAAAAACCCTCTATGCTCTACCTTATTCATCTAACACTCTACACTCCTCAAACCTGGAAAGATGATCATGGAAACCACTACATCATTATAGTTTGAATAGTTTTGTCCTTCCCAAAATATCACATACTTAAGACCATAGAGTATGAAACCTTTTCAGGCTGGCTTGTTTTACTTAGTAAAAAGAATTTAAATGTTCCCATGTCTTTTTGCACTTTTGTATCTCATTTGTTTTTAGTGCTGGATGATACCCTATTGTTGGGTTTTAACATAGAGTGTCCAATTGCCTACTGGAGGATATCTTGGTTGATTCCAATTTGGAGATATCGTGAATAAAGCTGCTAAAAATATCTGTGTCCAAATTTTTGTATGGAGGTAGGTTTGTCATTCATTTTGTAAATACCGAAGTGTGAGACTGCAAGATCATATGATAAAATATTTAGTTTTGTAGGAAACCGACAAAATGCTTTCTAATTTGGTTGTGCCATTCATTTTCTTCATTCTTATGAGTAATGGAATAGTGTTCCTATACTGTGAATCTTGGTCAACATTTTGTTTTGCTATTGCTTCAAATTTTGGCTATTCCCATGTGTTTTTTTAGTGGTATCACATTGTTGTTTTCAAGTTTCCAATTACTAAGTGATACACGGGGTTGAATAACTTCTCATATGTGTACTTGCTATCCGAATATCTTGTCTGGCAAAATATTTCAATTTTTTGTTTTCAAATTGAACACATTTTTATATGTTTTGATTAAAAGTCTTTTATCCAGTATTTGCTTTTCAAGATTTTCTCTGAATTAGTGACTTGTCATTTTATTCTTTTAAATTGTCTTTCTGGGGGAAACCAATTTAAATTAAATGTAACTTACCAAGTTTCCTTTGATGGTTTGTGCTTATTTGTGTTGTACAGTGGTACCTCTCTTCACGAATTTAATCTGTTTTGTGATTCTGAGGAATGTGGCCATGGTTGCATTCATCAACATATACAGAGTCTGTGAATGGGCGTGAAAGTTTGCTCAGCGTTTCTGTTCATATACTGAATTCAGAAACAGAAGTGTTCATGAATTGAGCCATCGTTGCATGTATTTGAAAAATCATTCCCAACTCTAAGGCATTTTAATTTCCTGTTGTATTATTTTCCACATATTTCAGAGTTCTGCTTCTCATATTTTGGTCTGTCATGCATTTATAGTTAATTTTATATGAAAGGTACAAGAACCATTAAAATTTATTATGTTCAATGTGGAAACCAAGTTGTTTTAATGTAATTTACTGAAAAGTTATACTTTTCTCCATTGAACTGCCTTTGTTCCATCACCTAATATCAGTTGTTTACATTTATGCAAGTGCACATCTGCACCACCGATGCATTTGTCTATTATGCTACCAGTAAAACACTGTCCTGAATTTTGTAGCTTTTTAGTAAATTTTTGAAGTTGAATAAAATCAGCTCTTTTTGTGTTCACTCAACAAAGGGTAGGCTATTCTCAACCTTTGCTTTGCAACATAAGCTTTTAGAATCACATTTTCAATACTCTTAAAATAATTTAAAGAGGTATTTATGGTGTTTGTACTTAGTCTACTGATGGATTTGGAAAAAACTGAAATTAGTGACTCTCACCTGATCTTTAAAAAGTATTTAATAATTGTATTATAAATTTCAGAGTTTTTAGTTACATAATGTATCATTTAAAATTTTAATTTAATTTTTTTACAACTATTGCATTGAATAATTTTAATAAATCTATTTAATTATTGTGTCCTTTAGGTATTTTATTAAATATATGTTGATATATCTTTCTTATTCTCTGTATTTTTATAAATACAATTTTATCCTTCTCTTAAGTTTTAAACAAAAATGTTATTTATGAATTATACAGATGTTAAGACACTACTATTATATTTATTTGTCCTCACATTTGTTCTTAGTTTTGTCTTCATTTCTTAATTTTCTACTTTCATTTTTACTTTGTCTTGAGTAATGCATTGATTCTTCAAGTCATTCATTAGACCAGTAATCTCATTCTGAAGTTTTCCTTTTAAAAACTGATTTATATTATTTATTTATTACCAAATACTCCATTGTCTCTTCTATTATTTTCTCGATGCCTTTTACTTATTTTGTATGTAATTTAGATTAGAAATAATTTTTGTGAGTTTTTAAATACTTCTACTAGGATCTTATCATGTCTGAATAATTTGGCTGAAGTTACTTTCATGAAGGATTTTAAGTGAAATAAATTTTGCTGTAGATAACTTCATCCATTACTTCAAAATGCTCACTTGTGACATTCTTAAGTACTCAAAACAGGTGCTCTCTCATTCCTGAGAGCTGACTTCCCAGCTTCCTCTCTTGTATCTGTATCTTTTTTTTTTTTCTTTTTTGCTTTGCTTTTTTGCTCAGCATTTTCCCTTCAGGACTGAGCTGCTCGCTGGAAGAAAGCCTGGATCCCGGACTGCTTTCAGAATGCACCAGGCGCCTCTCATTCTATTTGTCAACTGGCTCTCCTGTAACCTCCTACACCCATTTTGCGTGGGATCCCACTGATGCCTGTGTTGTCCACAGAGGAGGCTCCTTTTTCCATGTCCTACTTTCCGCCCACTTCCCCAGGCTGAGACCTTCACAGCACGAGGGGCACAGGCTGCCCTGCTTTGCCTCTCCTGTCTGTGCAGTGAAACAAAATGTTATGTTAGACACCTGATCTTTGGGCTTCCTTTCTTGCTATCCTACTTGCTCTATTTCAGTGGAAGATTAAAGTGCTCAGAAGATGCATCACCCTTGCCACCATCTTTGCAAAATTCATCTGAAGACTTTGTACTTTTTTTTTTTTTTTTTGGTACTGGGGATTGAACTCACAACCACATGCTTGCAAGGCAGGTGCTTATGCCACTGAGCTAAATCCCCAGCTCCCTAGACTTTGTACTTCTGAGAAATGTTCATGTGTCACTTCTCTACTTGTTTTCACTCTTTTCTCCTGATACACCACTTGTCCACATATTCAACTGATGACTATTTGTTGAGTGCTGGGTATTTCAGGCACAGCAGATTTAAGAGAAACAAAATTTGTGATGTGTAACTTTTAATTGTTGGAAATAAAATAAGAAAATAAATAAACACCAACACATCAGAGAACGATAAGAACAATGAAGAAAAAAGTGAAATTGGGCATACAGGATTAAGACGACAGGGGATGGGAAACACAAGGTTAGCCTTCCCTGAATGTTTTAACAAAGACTTGAACAAACAAGATGGATCTTTTGGGAAACGATGTATATACTGTGAACAGAAAACCACATCTTGAATCCATGATGAACTGGCCCCTCGGTCCTTGGTTCTCAGTTATTTTGTGCCATTGATAAAAGAATTCAAAGACTACAGGTAGCTGTGCAGAATAATGAGGGTAATTTAGTGCAGATTCAGAGTTACAACTTCAAGCAAGAAGGCGGGTGTTGTCACCAGGCATTTGCACTGAGTGCCAGTGTCAGTGTCTTTTAATGCACGCAGAACTTACTCCTGGGATTCAGGGTATCACGGTGGTTATGAACTTTACCAGTATTTTCTCAGAGTTTACTTTGGAATGTGTATACCTCAAAAATCTCCCCCTTGTTACTTTCACATAGTCAGTGTTCCCTCGAGGGCCTTAATTTCTGTAAGATTCTAAATCAGTTCTCAGCCCAAAGATGGAGGGTCTGTAAAGAATGTTTTCTTTCCTGACATACATGGTGCTAGTTACGTCTTCCCAAAGTGTTGTGTGCCTGGTTTGGGAAACCGACAGCCAGGTGGTCAGATGTCAGAAAGAATGGGCACAATGTGAGATGCTGCAGGATCATTTCACCTTTGAAATCTGGAAAATGTAATACATGATACAAGCCTTGAATTCTTTGTGTCTTCACTTCCTTGTAACTGCTACAAGGTGCTATTTTGGGCCCTTTGTTCCTCAGGCCCACTAATACCTAATTACTTGTCTGATGTAGTAAGTAGAATTTTCCAAACACCAAGCCCCAGAGGCTGGGGTTTTCTTTAGAGAAAAAACACTAAACACTAAATCCAGTTCAGAAGAGGAGGAGTGAGGATGCAAGTGGTAGAGCAAAACATACCATTTGTCACTGTGCAAATCATACAGGACCTCACAATTTATTATAACAATTTTGCATTTCTTTCTCAGTAAGATAGGAAACTACCGTATAGCATGGTACAGGTTTGTTACATGATTTGGCTTCAGTTTGATAAGACCTCAGTGTGTTTTGAGGAATTCAGTCAGGAAGGCAAAGGCAATGTAAATAAGAGACCATTTATTTATCTAAGAGAGAGGTGACAAGGTCTGAATAAGGATAAAAGGTAAAATAGAAGTCACAAATGTTGAAAATTTGAATGTGTTCCAAGGTGCCTAGCTTAAGTCTAGAATGGTGGCCTTCCAGATGAGAAAGAACTGAATTTGGTGCGTTCACATCTGCATCACGTGTCTGTCCTAAGCGGGCTGTCTGAATACAGCATATAATTCCCAGCCTCTGTTTTGGTGTCTACTCGAAGAAATATCACCCAGTCACTCCAAAATAATAGAAAGGTTGTTTTCTTGCATCATTCAGAAGTACTTTAAAAAGTAAATGGAAAACAACACAAACAACTCTTCCAATATCCACTTTGTAATGCCTGCAAATGTTCTTAGAAGAGTGAATCTCAGGGGTTTCTCATTCCTAACTCCAGAAGCCTTTTCCTCATTCCCAGGTGAAGCAGGTTCTCTTTGATCCTCTGCTGTCTTTGTTATGAAAATAAATGAGCTTCTTTGAGAAGTTCCCTCTCTCCTTCAGGCTTCCTGAGTATTTGCTGAATACATATTTCTATGGCACTGGAGAGTCTACACTTAAAGGGCAGGGCCCATAGGTAGTTAGCAAAGAAAGGAAAGAATGGATGCAGATATCTGAGGGAAGGAAGTGAGCAAAACAGTGGCTTTAATCAGTGGCTGGACACCTTAAACATGTTCATTCTTTTCCCTTTTTTCCCATTTCCTTCTGTCTTAGTTATTTCTTTCATCGCTGAGACTGAATACCCCAAACCTACAATTTAAAGGAGGAAAGGTTTATTTTGGCTTACAGTATGTTGATGTTTCAGTCCATAGTCAGCTGGCTCTAAGGAAAATGTACCTTCATGACATGACAGTAGGAAGCAGAGAGAGAGAGAGAGAGAGAGAGAGAGAGAGAGAGAGAGAGAGATGAGGGGACAAGAGACGGAGGTATACCATTTCGTTCCACACCCCAGTAATCTCCTTCCTGTGCCCAGGTTTCACTGTGCAACATCACATTTAGCTATACAGTCATCAGTGGATAAATCTACTGAAGCATATCATCTACCCATGATCCAAACACCTCCCCAAAGTCCTAATCCCTATGAATGCGTAAGAGTTTGGTGGAACACCTGATGTAATCTCTTTCTCTCTCTCTCTCTCTCTCTCTCTCTCTCTCTCTCTCTCTCTAGCTCTCTTTTTCTTTCCAATGGGTCATATCAAAATTTTTGTTATTGAAAAAAATCATTGCTGACAGTCTAATAAATTGAAAAATCAAAAGATATTTTTTCTTTTATAGCTACCAGATATACAGACTTACGGAGAAAATAGTGATATTCTGAAATGCTAGTTCAATGACACTGAATAAAATATAAATCAAAATCGTAGGGCAAGGAGTTTTTGGAAGGATGAGTGGAAGGAAGGTGGTATCTTCTTAGTTTAGACACCTATGAGTAAAATCATAGAAGTTAAAGAAATAAAATGATAGAGGAAGAAGGCTGGACTCTCCATGTATAGAATATTATTTTTCTTCTGCAAATTTTTAAACTGGGAGCACCTTCAAGCATTTGATGACACGGTGGCATTTTCCTGGAGAAATATTGAGAATTACTCTATGAATTTGCTGCTGAAAGGAAAGAAAAAGCCTGTTATGAGCAGAAGCATAGTAGAAGAACAAAGCAAAATTTGATATAAAGGAGGTCTGGCTGTTACTGACGTTTGATGTCAGTGTGGGTCCTTACCTAAACATAAACATGAGCCCAAATCATAAATTATATATATTTTAGGGATAAATTAAATATACTTTTCCTACACCCTATTAAGATGTGTGAGACAGTGTAAAAGATAGTCTGATCTGATGCACGAGTGTGACTTGTTTATAAACATGTATCGCTTAAGTTTCTTATTTTTCAGGATAGAGATAAGCATCTCTAACCCTTATAGCACCCCTGGGATCACCAGAGTAGATATCTAACTGTTGTTCTTATTTCTACTAGAGCTCTGAAAGCCAATTGGAAAAGACTTGCATGTGTCGAAAACTATACTAGCATCATCAGTAGGAGGAGGACAAAACCAAATCAAATCAACTGGAAAAGGGAGTTTCAGTTGAATTTCCAGAAAAATGTGTCCTGAGAAATAAGAATGTTCTAAACATGGATTCTGTACTTGTACCTGTTTGAACCCTAGCAATGGAGCAACATATGAAAGAGCTTTATTACTCACCCTCTCTGGCTCTCCTACCCATCACACTGGGCCACTTTCACTGCCTTTCCCCAGAGGTTTAGTGAAAACTCGTCTTATGCCAATGACTTGCACCAACAGGACTGGGTTTTCAGAGTAGACCTACATTTTGTAGTCCAAAGGAGAGGTCACGGCAAGATGGTAGCAGCACAGAATGTAAGGACCTCCTATTAGTAACAGAAGCAAAGTGAGTAATTACCTCTAATGGAAATTACTGAAAGCCTTTAAAGTCCAGATATACAAAGCTATCTGTTGAATAAGAGGACTCTACATCTTCTATTCACATTTTATTGGATTAATATAGCATGACTTCACAGATGCAAGAACCTTTAAAACATCTGAACAAAGAATCAAGATCTGCTGTGACTCTGTCCCTCATTTTTCTAGGGTCCCAAGGTCTGTCTTGATGGTTATTTCTCCATTTCTAGAATATGCTCACCTGTGTGGTCAATTTCACATACATCACAGGGGCTGAGAAGGTGCCAAGCATGGAGATGTGCAGTGAAACATCACATTACTGTAGGAGAACGGCAGGAAAGGTGCGAAAGACAACAGAAAATGTCCCTCAGATAGAAATACTCAGTAGTTTAAAAACAATAAATTCATATCCATTCAGCAGTATCAATTTATTTTACATTCACATACAAAAGAAAAATGCCCTAAAGGTATTTTGCTTTTATAAGTAAAATAATCAAAAGATGTGAAGTATCCTTCAAAAGAAGAACAAGAGACAGAGAGAGAGAGAGAGAAATGTAACTGGATGGTAAACTGTTAAATAGAGATAATGGCAATAAATGAATTGTTCCTTAAAATGTCCATTTCTAACTTTCCCCCAGTTTCCATCTAATAGAAGAAATTTCTAACATGTAAATAAAAACTTACCTTAACACTTATTCATCATCTTATTTCTTGTCTTAGAAGTAAAATATGAATATTTCATATCAATTTATTTGGCAACTCATATATAAAAAAGCTTTCTGTGGTGGATAAGCTATAAGTTTGGACATTATAACAATTATAAAACACCATTTTCCTTTTAATCTCATAATTGCATATTCCTTATATGCTGTCAGAAAGTAAAAGAATAAAATAGAAAATGAATAAGGAAGAAATTCATGATGATACTTCATTTAAAGGAACTTCAAATCAATTTTTACACCTCTAACTGCTAGTGGAAACTGAAAGATTTAAGTGTTCCGCATAAATTGATATATGCTTGGAATTTCAAATGCTATTTGTTCTGAACTCCCACATATATGAATTTAAACCAATTTTTCCTCTGATTTGGAAGAAAACGTTTTTCCCTAATAGAAATATGGCCTGTGAGTGTACCCTGAATAGTAGATAATTCCCATGCTGCCCAAATGCTTAAGTGAATTTGAGGCATGTGTTCAGCTTGAAAGCCATTTGGATACAGCAACCAACTACGTACAATTGTTAGCGCATTACACAAGGGGAAATGCAGAAAATGAAATTGTTGGCAAAGATAATTACTGTGAGTGCAGCCTGATAGCAGGAGGCTGTACAGACTACCACACTGTCTGTTGTTAGCCAGCAAAGAAAAGGTGGTACTCTTTGCTTTCAGCCTGGAACAAAGATGCCATAGCGAAGACATCTCAGTGAGTTGAGTAATAAAAGTGCAAAAGATTGGTTCTATTAATGTCACCAAGAAGCTATAACCTGAGAAGACTCACACAGTGGGCAGAATAGTAAGGCTGGCAGGGGTGTTAATCCTGTGGCTGAGAATGACATCTTTAGGACTGCATGGCATTGTTGTGTTTCCTCTGGATACACTTTTTGCTCCAGGGACAAGGAACCATGGACAAGTCAGAACAGTAACATTTAGAATATCTGAGACTAACAGGCAGTCAAATTACATAAGGGGAAACGATAACCAATTTTCAATATGGCAGGAAAGGAAGGGAGACAACACTGAAGGTTGAAATTAGAGGTACAAACGTCAGCATTGTCTTCAGCGTGCTTTCACCTGGACGATCCAGTCAGAATGGGCTGCTGTGTGAGGTGCAATGATTTGGCGTAGAGCATCCTAGAAAAAGGTTTGGAAACTGGAAGGGATATAAATGGGAACTCTGATAAAAAAAATGTATCATTTACCAAATTTAAATTGGAAGTCTATGCAGTTCATTTCAAATTTCTGAAGCAAATACTAGTTGTTTGCACCATAGTGAAATAAAGAGGTCAATATCGCAGATGGGAGAACATTAAAGGGTAGCACTAGAATTATTAGTTTATTTAGTAAACAAACTGTAAATATATGCATCTAAAATATATGAGACATTACCATACTAGATTATTTTATTAAAATCATAGAATTCAAAATTAATTGTTAAATGAGGCATTTTTGTATTGAGTAAGAGGTATTATATATCAAAATAATAAAAAGTTCTCATCACTTGACTTTTTCAAATATAGAAGACTTTGTGATACAACATTATTATTTTTTTTGTCTCTAGACCTTGAGGAGTTAAGCTTATATCTTGTGCCCTGATCTTTTTCTTTTCCAAATGAATAACTTTTTAAGCATCTTTTTCATTTATCTTTTGTTTACTGCTATTGATCTTCCTCCTAAGGCCATATTTTCATAAATCATATCCATCAACACAATGTGGTAGTTTTCTCTGTCAGTTTTATTTTGATCATTTTGCATGAAAGTAGAGGCAATTTAGGATCCAATTTAGATGGACTTTAGATTTCAGGTGCATGAACGTCACTAGCATAACTTTCTTCCTTAATAAAATCAACTAATGTGCTAGAACTATAAAAATAAGACACAATGCAAAAGTATTAGGAAAACTTTCTGGGTGCTATTGGTGAAAATGAACCAGAAAAATGCCTATGAAATAGAAAACAAATTGGTTTGCCAAATGTGTAACTTGAGATGTGCATACAGATTCAGTCAATGTCTAAATCAGAGGTGGTGTGACCTCGGATACACTAGCCCATGCGGCAGAGAAGGACTTCAGAACAACTGATCTGCTCTCCACTGTTGGTTAGACGCTGAGCACCCACACCTGCCCTCAGGTAAAAGCTCATATGCAGATCAGCAAGGGAAGTGGACCATCTGCTTCTTCTCATATAGGAAACTGAGGCCACAAAGAGAGACTACCAAGGTGGGGCAGTAGCGACAGTAACAGTAAGTAACAAGTTCCTACTGATGGGAAGCCAATCCACAGAGGGGTTCCAGCCACTCACTACCGCAGGGCTCTGGAACCCGGTAATATTCACTGTCCTAGTAGCTAAAGCAAGGTTTAGTGTGTATCTTAGTTACAAAATGAAACAAATCATACAAAGTGAGAGTCCCTTATACATCAATAACTGCTCTAACTAAATCCATGTGCTGAATACCAAAATAGATATGGCAGAAAGATTAATTATCAGAAATTATCAGGAATAGATTGAGTGATTTGACAAGATGTCAGTGAAGAATAAATAAATAAAAGTAAATAAACACACATCTAAAGAACACGTGTATTAAAAAATGGGAGAAAAACATACTATACACCCAGAAAACTCAAGGTATTTTATATTAATGTTAGAATGCGAGAAAAAAAGATAGAAAACAATGCAAAGAACTACAGACAAATTCTCTAGTGAGAAAATGAGTCACGTTTCCAGATTGAAAGTGCTGCCCTGATGTCCTCCGAGAGGATTAGCCTTTCCCAGACAGATGTTTGGCATCTGGAGAGCTGGTGACAGCTTCTGTAGTTTGCCCTGAGCAAAGCCTCTGTGGCCGTGCTGGGGCTCAGAGCAGAACTGAAGCAGATGCTGCCGGACAGCCGTTGACTCCCAGCTTCTGCTCCCGTGCACCCTGAGGTTGCTGGGTGCTTCTGTCCACCCTGGAGCCAGAGCCCTTCCCTCCTCTGAAGTTCTTCCTGGATCTGTGCCCAACTGACCGGTCCTCTGCCCCTCAGTTCCACGGTCCCCACTTTCTAATTCCTGCTGCCACCTTCCCATTCTTGCTGTGATGGTGGATTTATTTCTTTCTGTAATTCTACCGCGTTTATTCAGCTACTTTTGTGAAGAGAAGAATGTCAAAGTGTGACTTGTAATCTTTAAGAGAAGTAATAATGCTTAATTGTGATGGCACAGTTTACTGTAAGGAGCTGGCAACCGAGATCAAGAGGCTGCTATCTCTATTTATCAATAATTTCATAGTTATAAAATATGTAATTTTGAAAGTGATAAACTTTGGAGGAAATCCTATGAATTATTTCTTGTTACAATTATATAATCCTGGCAATAGTGTTTCAGAACAGCCAGATACACAGAAATGTGAAGAAGAGACAAGATACAATGATAAAACATAAAGAACTTCTGCAGCATTGTCTCAGTAGAATAATATATTTCAGGAGAAATATGTTAAACTTCATAAATTTTGTAATTGTTGTACATAAATCCTCAATTTTAGTTCTTTTTTCAAGAGTCTAAGTAACTCAACTTCAAAGATTTCTTATGTCCTTAAATAAAAAATACGTTTGAGAAGTTAACTTTATTTTACTAAAACATTTAATGACCAGTTAACTAGCAGAGTTTTAGTATTCCTGATAATAAACTAAACTAGCAAAATTTTTTTAAAAAACTCTCAGTCACTGTACTTAAAATCTGCCTACATCTTTCTGTATAGCTGTCCAAGTCAAATGGCCATCATCTTGTTTGCAGTAATTTCATAGAGTTTCTTATTGAATGCCTTTGTAAACTTAAATGAAACATGCTGGATGCAATGAGAATCGGACACGGGATCCAGATAACTGTGTGCTTAGCTCCAGCATCGGTACTTGTCATCAGGACAACCTGTAGCATAATATTTAGCTTTTCCCAAAGCCTGCTTTTTCTTTCGTGTAACTGGAAATGGAGTCTGAACTGAACCCGTGACTCACTTTAGCTAACAGAAAGAGGTAAAATAACACTGCGCAAGTCCATATCTAAGTATTCAACATCCTGGTAGCTTCGGTACACAGTTAGTGTCTGGTTTCTAGTTTTGACTTCATTCATTTCTGTCCATCTCCTGAGTCTCAGGTGTAAATCTTTTCCATCACGTCAATACTCTCCATGTAAACAGTTGTGTACTGCTTTCCATGGCAAACACTCTCTACTCTGTCCAGAGGTCCTCATGCCATGTTAAATGCCATAGGCTGCAGCATCATATCTTGTTTCTTGAGTTTTGTGACATATTCCTCCCACTCAGTTTTATAAAAAAAAAAAAAAAAGTCTAAAAACTCTGCCTGTGTCCCTAGTATTCTACTCAGAGGAAATAATCCTAAATCCTAAACAGCATGCGAACCCATCCTCCCACCAGCCATCCCAGCTCATTCAGGGGGGAACTAAATGCATTTACTTACTAGTATCCAACCTGACTTGTCAAAATGACTCAGGGAGCATCTGGAGTGTTCTGCAGAAAAGCTTCTGATTGCCCCTGTCAAATTTACTGTCCTCCTGTGAATGGAGTCATTAAGCCAGATCCCAGATTCTCAGGGTCAAGGAGTTGACAAAGAGAGATAGAAGTGCTCTCACTAAGCAAATTTTCCAAAATGTAAGCTTTTCAAAAACACTGAATATATTTTCTAGGTAAAATAGTTACCAAGGACAAAACATTCAAAGAACATTTTGAAAGAAATGCCTCTTCATTAAGTGAATGGAAGCTGACTGCTGTGCTTTGAGATGCACTGAACACAGCATTGAACACAGCAATGCGTGGAACACAGATCTACATTTCCTGTTGCTAACATGCTGACCCCCACCCCAGGGCTGACCCGTGCTTCCTCACACTGATCGTAACTTTGTAGGATGAAAAGTCTTTGAAAAAATTCCTCTCAAAACATGTTCTGACTTCTGAACTGTTTCCTTAGCTAAATCATTGTGCCTATAAGGAAGAGACATTTACCTGGAAGGATCTTTGCATAGTCTGTGTGGTTTCCAATGTGTGCAGATTTTCTTTTTACTTTACTTCCATGCTACTTCCTTCTCTTCAACAGCATGAATCTTACACTAATTTTGATTACTTGCTCCTCTGAAGAATTCCTTTTCTTCTTTCCCCTCTCTCTTAATTAAGAACCTTGGAGTTGAAAGGGAATGAAAAAATCATTCAAATTTTCTCATTTTTAAGAAAATGTAGGGCAGGTTGGTTAAATGAGTCATTAGCAGAAATTGGACTTGAGCATAGGTCTGATTTTCACTCAGTGATCCTTATTTTTCTATTAAATAGTGCTTTTTGGTTTATTTTATTGAAATCTAAAAATATTTTCCATTTTAATTCACAAAGAGATGA
Source organism: Hydrochoerus hydrochaeris (assembly GCA_004027455.1). Taxonomy (NCBI): domain Eukaryota; kingdom Metazoa; phylum Chordata; class Mammalia; order Rodentia; family Hydrochaeridae; genus Hydrochoerus; species Hydrochoerus hydrochaeris. The sequence continues at coordinate 378,132 of PVLA01000435.1, read as the reverse complement.
TACTACAATGTCTCAATCAAGCTGCTCAATTTTCTGGCTAGATTAGAAAAAAGAGGAAGAGCACATATCCTTACAGATAAGAAAATTTGCTCATGACACCTAATACTTCAGTGTAGAAATAAACAAGAGTAAGGGTAAAATTCTTGCTAACCTATCAGGGTAAAGTAGTATGTGTATCTATACCTGCACCATGGATCTTTTTGAAAACTGAGCAGAGAAGACACTCAGGACAATGGCTCTCATTCAACCCACTTTCACTGATTGCTTCTTTCTACTGATCTCTAATCAATTGCTAAGAGGTTCTATAATTAACAATAATTAGTACTCACTTGGGAGGTGTTCCGGTCTCTCAGCAAATATCAGTACTTGGAATATGGGCCACACTGTTCACTCTCCCCTTTAACACTTAGAAACTGGCTCATGCCCTCTGTACTCATTCAGGGAGAAGCTCATAGCTTCTTGATGACTGTTGTATCCTTTACCTTTGGACCTCGCTTATTGATCATGAGGTTTTTTTTTTTTTTCTTTTTAGAGACTTGGCATGATATCCTGGCAGTAGTTTTCCAGCAATTTCCTATTCTCATGCTAAATTTTGTAGATTTATATATTCAACTTCTAGTTTCTGAGTAGTTATTGTCATGGTTTTTGGCATGTGCTGGGGGGAAATAATGACAACACTGACAAATGTCCCAGATTATATAGTTTTTAATATGGGCCATAGGACAAGTGACTTCATGAGTATAATATGATATAAAGTAGTAGAAAAATACTATTTATGTTGTGATAGTTTCAGAAACATCTACCCAGAAGGAAAGATTTTTAAATCAAACACTGAGACATCAGGATCCAACAGGAACAGGTGTATTATGTTTGAGGGTCAGTGGTAAATAAAAACATGAGGCCATTTCTTCAAAAATTATTGTGGACTTCAAAAAATCAAAAGCAGAGCATTAACTCAAGTCTGCAACCCTGCTGAGCCTGAGCTATTCTGACTTACAGATCTCAGGCACAAGACCTCGGCTCTGCTAGCTGGAAAAGAAAGCTGGAATAGAATGTCTGTCACGGGAGAAGAGAACAGCATGTGTGAAGCCCTGGCTTTCAAAAAAGAGGATTTTGAATGTGATGAACACAATAAGGATCTGTGTCTTTGGAGGAAAGACCATGAGGCAATCTCAGTGCTTTCTTGTCTTCCCACCAGGAACCTCAGGAAAATTGCAAAGTACCATGTTCCAGGTCCTGTCCTGACTGCTTCTGTGAATTCAGTCCATGAAGTTCTCACAATGATTCTCTAGAGCAAACTCTACCATACCCATCATACAGATGAAGAGACAGAGGCAGAAAAGTTGTCACCTTGCCACGTTCACATTAGATTCTATGTGAATTCTGGACTTCTGGCCCAGGCAGTGCACGTTGCCAGTCTATATGTACTAGAGTAACCTAATCTCCCTAGAGATCACCATATCTGATTTTCATTCTCCCTGGACTTACATGAATGTGTCATAAATTTTAAAAGAATATTGTTTTTCCTCTGATGGATTAATCTCATCTGCTGTTCATCTCTCTCCTGGGACTTCTATTTCCTGTTACAATGCACTCCTGCTTCCCTGATGCCTTTGTATATAGACTTTCCCTACACAGCTGGGGGGGGGTCTATGTCAATACTTCTCCTCCATATCTCAGGGAAACCCCCATGAGAGGGCTGAAGGACAATCACAGTTGTGGCTGGGGTGCCTCAGTATTGTGAACTGTCATGCTAGCTAATTGTTGTTTTGTAAAGGTTTTGCCAACTTTTCCTCATCTCTATCCATGACAGATCCCTCCCTCTTAGAAGGCGTCTCCCTTTGGAAGTTAATTTAATTTGGTTTTCTTTATTCTCTCACATCTCTATTTAGCTTTTCAAAACGGGTCTCTTTTGGTTACATGAAAGTAATTGACTCACAACTTTCAACATAATCAGCAAATGAAACTCATATATTTATATCCCAAAAAATATATTTACGCATTCCTTACTCAATAGTTTCCAAAGGTAGCTCATAAACATAGCTACAGCCAGGGAATTAATATATATGAAGTTTACTTTCTTCATATATGAAAAGATTGCTTTAACCTTCTCATTTTTGAGCTGTTATAACAAGTAAATACAGCACTTGATATAGGTGTTCAATTACATTAGGAACCTCACATAACTCTTTTCCATAAAGGCTAGATTAATGTTGGAATTGTAGCTATTAGACAAGAAGGTGGGAAGCAAACTTTTGAAAGGCAGTAAGAGTAGAAGGCAGGAAAGATGTTAAGAACAACAAAAGTTTCTGATAGATACCTGCTTTCTCTGCTGAATCTTCTTTATTAATATGTGCTGGATGGCTGACAGCACAGGGTACTCTGCCACTGTTGATCATTCTAGCCCCTAGATAATTGAATAAAAAGAACGAAGGCCCACAGAACTGACCATCTCAACCTTTAGTATCCCATCCAGGGATTCTCCAGAAAGCAAACCAATATAATGTTACCACTCACGCGTGACACCGCTGTGTGCAGTCACACACAGAGCCCATTCGATTGTGTTCTGCTGGCTCGTTCACTACTTAGCTTTGGAATGTGTGTCTGATCTACGGGTGGGGAGTTCACGGAGCTGCCAGGAGATACTGTTTTCCAGTTATCCTGGGGTTAAGGAATACAGGTGCAAAGTGGATCCATTTACTGGAACTCGAGTCAGGCACTTCTGGAATGTTTCATTCCATTTGGGCTACTGTCAAAAAATGATTTTGGGTGGCTCACAGACAAGACATTTCTCACAGTTGTAGAGGCCATGTAAAGTCAAAGTATCAGCATATTTGTGATCTACTGAATATCTCACTTCCTAATTCATAAATAATAGTCCTCTCAAAATAACTTCACTCTCCTACCTCTCTTTATAAGGGCACTAACACCACTTTTCCAGGCTCTACCCTTATGATCTCCAAACATCTACCTCTTAAAAACAAGCAAGTACCTCTTAATACCACTGGGGTTGGGACTTCAGCATATGAATTTGAGTACACTGCAAACACTCATCTCTAGCACTGGGGACCAATTCCAATAAATTTCAAGGAATGGCAGATATTCCTTGAAATAGGGCCTTTTCCTGAAATCCTCGCTAGCTGAGGGCTGATTGCACTAATGGTGTTTACAGAACTCACTAATGAGAGCTCAATCATTATTTTGAAATATCTACTATTTCAGAGTTTGTTTGATTTTTCAGTCCATTAGTATTACTATAAAAATATTTGACACTTCATGCAGCATGGAAAGAAAACAGACATGCTGAATTTTATAAACTCACCTTCAAATAGTGGGGATTTTAGCAGGTTGAAAAATAGATTTTAAAAATGTTATCACCAATTTCTGAAAATCAAGAGTTTTAATGATGCTATGTAGAATTTGAGGAAATCTTTATTCATCGTCAACTTTGCCTGTGAATTGCATATATTCACTATAAACACTAGGCTTTGAAAGAAATGTTGTTCACAATACTAGGTTTACATTTCTGTTAAAATTTTGAGGAGACTTTATTTGGATAATTTACACAAGTAAAATAGTAATGATTTATCTAATATTTCATATTCATCTACATAATGTAAAGTTTTTTTTCAAAAAAACTAAGCTTCATATAAATTCTTATTCCACTCCAAGATTCAAAGCTAAATGTTTATTTTCTCTGTATGTCATTCCTAACAAATTTGAAAACCATTATTCTCAATGTAGGTTTTGCCCAGTGGACTAATTTCTACATGCTCTATGATTCAAGGATAAATGAAATATTTACACTCAGACATTTGCAAGCAGTGGGTTTCATTTCATTACTCATTTCTCAAAGCTCATCTCATTTATCATAGTGCTGTAAACACAAAGTTATAGGAATTTCTTTATAGTTTAGCCTTAAAAAATCCTTGAAAAGGAGGAAATGTCAGCCTGTCCTGGGTTGCAGTGCCAACCTTGGAAACTTGGTATTGCAAGTAAGTTCTTTATGTGTTCACATGAAATCCTTTCCATCCCTTTCATCAGGATGCAGAACTCCTGGACTCCTCTGTCACATGGAAATCTCAGTTATTTGATAGTGTCTTTCAAAGTTACTTTGTTCTTGTTTCCTCAGAATAAAAGCTATTTCTTTCAGGCATGCCTAGTCTATTATTTCAAGTCCTTTTACCAATGTGATCAGTGTCATTATTTATCTTTTATTTGTTCAACATTAATTATGTGCATTATATCTTTTAAATTCCATATGGAACCAGGTCAATGAGAGTAAAAAAAAATTATAAGGTCACTACTGTACACAAGTAATACATTATCTTATGGCAGAATAATAATTGCCATTCTCTTTTAGTTACCTAATTATGTGTAACAAATTAGCTGAAGTTTAATGCCTTAATACAAAACCATTAATTATTTGTATGACATTTTAATGTTACTCTAATAAATAATAAAACTTAGAGATTGAATTCATCTGAAATTTACATTTCTGAGAGAAGAAGCCAACTGAGTTAAATGCAAAATATCAATAAACTTGAATTATTTTTTGGAGGCTCGAGAGAGAGCTCACTTTCTTACCTTTTCACTTCCCAGCAGTAACCCAAATTTCTTGGCTAGCAGTTCCTATCATTTTTAAAGCAAACAACATTTTTAAAAAGGTGGCTACTTCTTGTTAGAGATAGAATTCTAAGTCTTCTCTGTGATATAAGATATAGCATTCTTCCCAATAATTTCTTGCAATAGTGTTTTAAAGATGATACTAAGTTCTACAGAATATGTTTTTGTTTCTAAGCAGGGAACAAAACCAGCAGCAACAACACAGAAAGACTTCTTTATCTTCTCTCTCAAACTGCATCCTTTCCAGGTGTAGGTTTTCCTTGATGGGAGTCTGAATATTCCTATTTGTTTGTCTGTGGTCCAACAAAATCTGTACCTCAATGATTATTTTTAATGTCAACTGTTATATCCAAGTGCTACACAGTCCTAATGTTCTCTGATGCTTAAGAAATTTTAGAATAATCTTCATGCCTTGCTAAGGCCGTATCCCAAGAGAACAACTTCTTTTCTAATTAACCACCTAAATATTGCTTTAAAAAGGAGCCAACAAAGATCAGCATGCCACTATTAATATCTGCATTCATCCATTATTTCTTAAGTAATTGCACCTAGTGTGTTTTAAGCACTAGGAAGAGAGAAATAAGGAGACAGACAACATGTCTGCACTGGAGGAGATTCTTTTCTATCAAGGGACTGGTTAGGATGGAGAGATAAAAAACAAAATATTTCTGAAAGAGGATATGATCTTGGATAAGAAAAACAGGATATGGTGGCAAGTGTATGGGAAGGTAGATGGAACTCACTCGTGTGGCCAGGAAAGTGCCCACTGAAGGGCATTGCACCTGTTAGCTAAGGATGTAAATGCTTTGGCCAGCTGTGGTTACTAACCCAACTATCCATTGTTGTCTTCCTCCATGTCTTGACTGTGTTTCTTTGCAATTAAGTCATGAGTTGCCAGGGGAAAAGTATTATTTAGTTTATCCTGATAAGTCCTTAATCAATTTCCTGCCAGAGATAAATTACATATTATTACATGGCCATAAGCAAAGAGATGTTAAGGGCCAACTCTGAAAACTTTTACAGAAATTTTCTTCCTTTAAAGGAGAGGAGATGATCTGAGAGTTGGTTGTGTGAATAAGCCATGTCTGTGGCCACAGGATATTTGCCTAAAGATTGGGCAGCATGGTGGACAGACCGAAAGAACACCGGTCTCGATGACATCATTAAGATGTGAATCCAAGTAAGAAGAGTCTATGTTTGTACTTTTTGCTGTAAAAGACATAAACCTTTTATTTTTCAAATGTGCGTTACCCAAATCAACTCGAGTGATGAAGAAGTGATGCAGTGTTCCGTGTGTGTTCGTGTGTGCATTATTGTGTGTGTGTGTGTGCATTATTACATATGCATGGAAAGATGCTTCTCAAAAGGTAATGCTCCTATTATACTAAGTATAAATGTTTTATAAAATGAATATGGCAAGAAAGAGATGGAATTAGAGACAATGAAGAATTAGAGAGGTAGAATGCGATGTTTAGATCATACGAGGTGAGTGGAGTTACATAACTAGAGAAAACATGAGTAGATGAAGCTGGATAAAAATCTGTGATCTGATTTACAATTGCTATTGTAAGAAATCTAAATCTAAAACATCTCTTTGAGTTAAACATTCTTTTCTCAAGTCAGATTATTTAATCAGTGACTATTTGCAAACCTTCAGATATTAATTTCCATAATTTTAGAAAAATTATATTGTAATCATAATTTTGTTGCTTTAAAGTATATTTATATTTAAACTAAGCAATTTTATTTAAGGCAAATATAAGGCAAAATTCTTAATACTGTTATTGTAAAAGCCCTAAACTGTCCAATAACAAATAGAGCAAAACACATTTGTGTTTATAAAAGCTGAGACATAATGTCAAATTTAGGCTTATCTCAGCTTTTCCAGCAGTATCAGACCATACAGTCTTTCCCTGCTCCATTGGTCTGGGGAGTTACAGCATAATTCTTGTTATTAATGCCAGCCCACATCTGGTAAATAAGAGTATTTATGCCATCTACTGGTTTGTTCAGAAAAATACAGATTTAAATTCCAGAATTTTTTTTCTTCAAAAATCCAGAAATATAGCTCTTGGATTATATACAAAATACAGAGACATCCTTCAAGTTCTTTGAAAACATAAGAAATTTCACAATGAATTATATCTTGGATGCATATCTCAGCCTTCTCTTTGTGGCATTGAGGTTGTCTGTTTTGGTATAAGTATCATTGTACTATCATTTGCAGAAATGTAGATTCACCTAAATTACCTCAGACATTAATTTCTATTTGCCCATGTTAAAATAATTGTCTGTAAGTACTGTGTGATGATACTCATCCCTAATCAAAGGACTTTGTAATGTTATGATGGAACCACTCTAAATTTTAGCCCTGCCTGGGCAATTTGGTTATTTAGGAAAACTCTGTTCAAAAAAAAAAAAATAGTGCTGGAAACATAGCTCAATAAGAGTGCCCTTGGGTTCAATTCTCTGTACCACTAAAAATGGTTCATCAAAGTCACAGACATGTTAACTTGTGTCACATTTTGATGTACAGAGGCCAATATACTTTCTGTGATTTGCTAAAATGACCTGTCCTCTGCCTGAATGACCAATTCACTTTGTGCATATTCCATAATTATATGAACATTGCTTATAGTCTCCAAGTTTGCAGATTTCTAATATAATACATATCTATAGTAATTTTTCTACAAATTATTTTTCTTCCACCAAATTGACTTAGACAAAACCCCCAGCTATTTCTGGTACATGCTCTCACACATGCATGTGTGTCTGCATGTGTGTGCATGTGTATACACTATTATAGACTAAACCCAGGACATTCACATTGAGCTACCTTCCCAGACATTTTTAATTTTTTTTTAATTTTGAGAAAGTCTCTTTCTAAATCATTAATTTGTCCATGCCTCTGCCTCAGGCTTCTACAATGCTAGGATTACAGATGTGTGCTACTGCAGATAAGCATTGTAACCTGGGCAAAAGTAAAGTAATGCCTGAGATAATTTAGGTAGGTCTACACTTTTTCAAGTAGTATAATGACTTTGATTGCAAAACATCTAGCTCCACTGCCACGAGGAGAGGGAGGGGCATTGTATCCACATTTAAAAGCAATTGTCTTAGTCATTTTTCTTGTTGGTGAGACAAAATACCCAACACTCAATGTTAAAGGAATAAAGATTTATTCAGCTCACAGTTTGTAGAAGTTTTAGTCCATGGTTGCTTGTTTCCAAAACAGGTTAGCATGACAGAGGGGTCTCACAGAAGAAACAGTCCATGGTGTAGCTGGCAGAAGGCAGCAAGAAGCAAGCAGCAACAGCAAGCCTGTCTTCCAGGCCACACTCCCAATGGTTAGTGCCACCAATACCAAGGCTGGAGCTTTCATTATCCACACCCTTACCCCCAGTATCACACCCTAAATCCATATTCGCACACCCTAATCCAGACACCTTTGAAACCCCCACCTACAACCACAGGAGACTTTGTGGGGGCATCTAGATACAATCTACAACATTCTACCAGGTCCTCCAAAGACCCATGTACATTCCATGAAGTAACAGGCAGTTAGTCCGTCTCTAAGATGTGCTAAGTCTTAGTTTAAGCATTGCCGAAAAGTCCAAGTCCAAAGTCTCCTCTGAGATTTAAAGCAAATTCTTAGCTGCAACATTTGTGCAAATGAAAAGAAAGCTACAATGGTACAAGATAAACGTATTTGAAAGGGTAGAAATAGGTAAATACAGAGGAATGTGACCAAAGCAAGTCCAAAATAGAGCAGAACAACATTAACTCCTGTCATCCCATGTCCAGCAACCGTGGTAATCTGCGACAAGTTATAAACCTCAAAGGACTCAGGTGTCTCCGCCCCTGTGGCACAGCCAGTAATTGTAGCTCCCATAGCTTTTAGATAGCTCAGGCTATCTTATCTATTCTCTTTCTCTGTCTCTGCTTCTCTCCTACTACTGCTTCCTTTTGGGTGAAACTCAAAACATTTCAAATCATTCTACTGGAATCCTTGCTCAAAAATCTGAAAAAAAACCCCAGTGTTAGTCATGTGACTGCCTCAACATTAGACTGCCTTGAAATATTTCCTGCATGATTAATTAGTCCAGTGTCCTTAATCTCAGTCTCAAGCAAAATCTTTGGACAAGAGGCCACTTCTTGTTGCTGAGACAGAAACATCCAACACTCAAAATTAACAGAGAAAAGGTTAATTTCAGCTCAGTTTGTAGAAGTTTTAGTCCAGAGTTGGCTGGCTCCACAGCAGAAGAGCATGGCAGAGCAGAATCACAGAAGAGAAACAGTCCATGGTCCGGAAGAGAAATAGGTAGAAGGCAGCAAGGAGAAAGCAGCAAGCAAAAGCAGCAGAAACTCACCTTTTTCTGTCCCTTTATGTTCCATCAGGCTCTAAGCCCATTGATTAGTGCTACGCATACTCAACACACAGATTCCATTATTCACACTCTTAGAGGCAGTATCACACCCTGAACCCACATTCACACACCCTCATCCAGATGTGTTTAAAATTCCCCATGTATGACTGCGTGAGGCTTTGGAGTGGGGCAAAGGAGAATCCAGATACAAGCCAGAGCACCAATGCAGAATTTGTTCAAGAATTTAAAGGATGTTTCAATACTCTAAATACAAACAAGATTTTCTACATTTCTGACCTTTTGGAAGAAAATATCTGGTTATTCTTGTGTCTTTCAAATTTAATAATCATAAAGATGCAACAAACATATGCATGAATTCCAACAATCAATGTATTTGCTATGTAGAAGTAACATATATTATGAAAATGGAAAAAAAATTAGGACTATTATTTTTTACATATATATCTTCATTTTACATAAGGTCATATATATGCAGACATATGTCAAAATTGAAATTTTTGGCATATGAAAATTATTAAGACCATGAAAAAAGAGTTATAGGCAGATTTTTCAAATAAATTTTCTCATAAATATATTTTATTTAGAATTAAAAACCTCAACAGTATAAAAAGTCCAATTAAAAAATTAACAAACTTTCTAAAGAGACACTTAAGGAATTTTTAAATTTGATATGCATACTGATGCCACATAATCATATAATAGCTGTTCAAAATCATTCGCCTAAATGCCAATTAAAACTACAGTGACAGCACACAATATAATTTTTAATTTAAAAAAAAAATACTGACAATACAGAGTGATGATAATGGCACTGTGTCACTCACATGCTGGTTGAAGGTACAAAAGAGCATAGCCATTTTAGAAAAGAAAATAGATATTTAGTATAAAGTTCATGATAGATCTACTGACCTAAGCAATCCCTCTTACTAATATGTACTCAAAATAAAAACTTGTGTTTGCACAAAAAACTATAATCATATTTTAATAGCATCATTATTCACTCAGTTGTTCAACCCCAGTAAAAACAAAGGACAATTTTAGAATTTCTAACTCATGCTTTGGAAGAAAACCATGAGTTTTTAACCTGAGTGTGTCTTGTGTTTTTCTTCAGTTTTAGTATTCCATCAAACTTTTGATTCTAAAATTGTGTAGGCTAGTTATTTCTTCATCATCATCAATGTATAGATGTATTTTATAACAATCATAAAATATATATGACTCATATATATATGCTATTCGTTTGGTGCATGGATTAAGAAACTATGATGAATCAATATAATGAAATGATTTTCAGCAATAAAAAATGAGTCATCATTTTATCAATAAATTAATTGTTTTAATTCTTATTTTTTTAGTACATCTTTGCAGTACATGATTCTTTTTATAATGGGGAGTTGTTGCAAGTATCTAAGATATCTTAATTATTTTTATCTTTTCTTCCTGTCCTCTTCTTTTCCCCTTGCTTTGGTCAGAAATTCATTTTGCTACAATACAGACAAACCTAAGGGCCTAGTGTCACTTCATTAAATTTAGATAACTTTACAAAAAAGGTATACATGTAGGGATAGAACATAATTCATTGTTTATAACAATAGAAACAAGGAGTGATTAAACCTGAACAGCAGTTGAAAATATTCACGGTAATAAAGTCATTCACAGAACTGAAATAGTGGTGAATACAACCTCTATATTTGTCAGAATGAGTCCAAGACTTTGAAGAATGAATTTTACTGCATGTCAACTTATAAAATTGACTGGGATGTAAAGCAAAACATGAGATGACATACAAATGTGTGGCATATAAAGTTATATTTAAAAAGGATATTAAATATTGGGAAGAAAACAAGTAACCAAAGTAACTTTGAAATTCGCTGTTTTGATGACATAATCTAAGATCAAAGGATTAAGTCCTGTATGGAAAATCTATATTAAAATTATGAAATATGATTTTCCAAGAAAGATGAATGAGAAATCTTGAAAAAACTTTTTAAATATACCACGTTTAAATAATTTGAAAAATAGCATTCTGTATAACACAAGCTAACCCTGACAGTGTTAGGTAGAACAGATACAAATTAGCAAAGGAGAAAAAACAGAATAAATAAACTCAAGAACCTGTTATTAAAATCAGAGCATCATTTTTTAAAGGTAGGTAGCTGGGTGACTGAATAAATGGGTAACAGATGGATAGACAGATTTATCTATGAACTGATGAGTATATACATATACATTTCTTTGTTCTGGTTGTTGAGTTCTGGATTCAGCAATTATCTAGGTATACTGTGCATATTTGTAGTTCAAATTTTGATTTTGGAAAACTTTATGCAATGAAAGAGACTAGGATTACTTGGAGAACTTTTTGATTCAAAGCCAGAACAAGGGAAACACCAGACAATCCTTGTAATAATACGTAGATCTGCAAACTAAGGAGTTACTTTTTTTTAAAAAACAGTCAATGTCCAAAGGTCACAAGAGTCAGTGTGAAAAATCTCCCAAATATTAAATCTGGAACTGTTTAGCCAACATAATAAATAATGATGATACTGTGCAAAAGCCACAGACTAAAATAACCACTTGCAAGTCTGTACTTGATAAAAGTAAGTATGCAATTAAAGAAATGAAAAGGAAATGAGAGTTCTTTTTTACAGCATAATTTTAATTAACGAAAGTAGGAGAATTGAAAAAAAAAATAGAAAATCTCCCTTAACACAACAGATTTATGCCAGGAAAATTCTGTAAGTGGACATTAAAGTTGGTAAGCAAAATTGTGAAGAGGATCAGCATGTTTATTAATTAAAAGGGGAAATAATAATTTACAGAAGAGAAACCAAAGCAACTCTTCTTAAGCAATGGCAAAGCTTAATGCCATATTATCCAACTGATAGCGTTGAATACATTTGTACATTTGTACTACGTAATGATCGCACTGACTGTGGAAAGTTGGTACATGCACACAACGCAATGAATTATTTTTAGTTTTCCTTTCTCTTCTCTCCTTTGTCCTTCTTCTCATCTCTTGATCCTCTTCCCTTTTTCCAAAAAATCTCCCTTTCCCTATTATCCATCTTTTGCTTTGTTCTCAAATTATTTATACTTTTGGTTTCTCAAAAAGGGACTATGTCTCCTCCTTCTCCTTTCCCTCCTTGCCTGCTCTTCCTCTTCTTTCTCCTTTCCCCCCTGCTCCTCTTCTTCTACTCCCCACTCTTCCTTCTTCTGCTTTCCCTCCTCTTCCTCTGTCTTACTTCCTCTTCCTCTTCCCCTCCTTCTTCTCCTCTTTCTTTTCCTTTACCTCCTCCTTTTCTCTTTCTCCACCTTCTTTTTCCTCACCAAACTTCAGTTGGAAAAATACTGGCTGAGTGTGGAATTCTGGATAAGATTTTCAAAATTATGCCTCCTCCTCAGTCTCCCAGCCAGTATTGCATTCTAAAGGCATTACTTGGCATCACTGTAACCTGATCATTTAAAAAAAATTGTCCATGGATGAAAAAGGTTAAGTTTCAAAACATTATCAGCAATACACATATTTCAGTAAATACTGATACACAGTATCTATGCCATCTTTGGGGTCAGCCTGATCTTGTTTTATGATTATAATATACTTCCCTATGTTTTGGAAGATACTAATTATCTAATCTATTTTTCTCTTTTTTCTATTTCTGTAGATGCAGGTTTCTCTCATTAGAGCTTCTTGACCCTGTTTGCAAATTTTGGCTTTTCCCAAATATCTATTAGCTCTTAACCATGTCCTTATCTTCACAGTTGAGAGTCCTGGTCACATTATATCTGCTTTCTCTTGTATATTCATCTGTGGACACATTTAAGAGTCACTGATATTTCTAAATTCTTCTAAACCCATGAGAGACTATCCTATGATTAAAGTATATTGGCAGTTTTTTTTCCATGAATGTGAGAGATCTTGTTATTTCCATGATTTATCATCTATCCAATCAATATCCTATACTTCTGATACAAATATTCTACATATTCCTTCTCTTGCAGTTTGAATCTTAGCTGCTTTGGCTTGCAACTGGGAAAGTTGTGATCAGTCACCATGATGCTGGACTTGGGAGCTTCCTCTGTTTCCTGCATCCGTCTCTTTGACGGTGCTCACACTTAGTGGCAGGGGCTGTGTACTTGTCAATTCTTAACAATTAATTCTTACTTCTGTATTACTTCCTTAGGTTAAATTCTGCTTCTTCTTTGCTATTCAGTTTCTTCCTGAGCATATGCACGGACCATGTGAACCATGCTTACTGGTGCTTTTGTAATTTACTAATGTTGCCACCTATCTTCTAGAATTGTAAAAGTTTTAGAATGCATTCAACATTCGTAGTCTAGAAATATACATGGTAGATTTTGATAGAGTCAAATAATAAGAAACTTCCAAATTCAGCAATTACATGTTATTGATTTCATATGATTCTATGCAATTATTTTCTAATCACACACTGGCATATGTTTTGTGTATAATTCCATGTCCTACCTAGGCCATTAGGTATTAAACACAAACGTTGTAGTTGTATAATACATACTTCTTTTAAGTATTTATTTGTCCTTTAGTGAATAAGCTCTGAAGAGCACACAATAAAAATATTTTTTCCAGATACCATTGTGACTACGACCATTTTGATCTTCTTGTTTAGGATATGGTTTTCTCAAAAATAAAATAATTTGGACAGATGTAGGCTTACTACTTGCATTTGTGTGGATCCCCAGGAAGAAATGTATTGTTAAATGTCTATAATATATTGTGTGTTGTACAACCTGTGCCATCTTTAGAAATATATGTAAATCTTCAGTTCTCCTAATTTCTAGGCCTTCTTAATATTAGAGATCTTATTTCCCATGGGTGTCCAATTCATGCAATAAAGTAGAAAATGTGCCACTAAGTTGTGAATGTTCTGCATTGTTGCCAACAATGGCAATTTTTCTGTCTCTTTGTGAAAGCTTTGTAGTTTCCCAGGCCAAGGATCCCCCTATGGCCTTGGGCTTGAGGCTCATCTGGTTTTCCATTTGGTGAGCTCCTAGGAAACTTTCTTAGCTAATTCTTCACATGTCCCCCTGAGAAGACAGACAGACAGACAGACAGACAGACACACACACACACACACACACACACACACACACACACACACACACATCTTTTCTCACCCAGAGGGAACTTAGGACAGCAGCACATATATTTCACTGTGGCTCTTGGCTAATTCCTTCCTTATTTCTGAGAACTTCTTTCAGTTTTTGAGACTAAATTAAGATGAAAATCACTGAAGCCAAGTAAGATCATTCTTGCTAAACCAGTCCTCATTTCTGGCTCAGTTCCAACAAACTCTGGACTTCACCTTAATCACATTATTTAAGATGAAAATATGTAATTGTGAAAAATAAATTTCTGATAACATTTACTTAGTGACATTGCCATCTTGCCTTGTCATTTCTGTTGACACCAATTAGAGAGGCTAAGTGAAACCACTCTGGAAACAGTGAAACTACGGACCCTGCCAGCTTTTTAATTTGGCATTTTTAATTTCCTCATAAAAATCACTTCTTTTTAAGAAGGAAACTGTTTTGAAACCTATGACTTCAATTTTATAACACTTATGGTCTGAAGTGGGTTTTCTAATTACAATGTAACAGCAAAAGTAATACTACTACTAATGCAGGCTGGTGTCTGGGTTCGTGAGACTGAAACTTTTGCTATTTCAGGGATTCTCTTCAAGGAAAGAAATGCAAATGGGAAAGAGAAAGTTAAGGAAAATGTAAGTATATTCACACTGAGAAAAGAAATAAAAATGAAATTTTTAAAAATGTTACTGCATTGGTAGTTTCATATAGGGATTTATTACCCTTGACTGAAGCTCTGCTACAGCAAAGATGTGACACATCAAGAGAGCGTCATTAATAGATTTTGACAGCTACCAAGAACACCGAAGTACACTGAGAAAACTCTTACAGACACTATGGTGTTGCCTTGTTGAATTAAGGCTGTGGTGTGGCTTTTGTGGTTTTTACCATGGAAGCAAGCAAAGAAAATTCAGTCTAATGATCTCTACGTCGCTGTTGTAAATGGCCAATGCAATCCAACTCAGATCAGTTTTCATTTGGTAGAATTAGACTCTTTCTGACTACAATGATCACCCAGATGCAGTTTCATATACATACTTCCAGTTGGCCATTCTGACCTTATGAATAACACTGTGTTTATAAACAGCTTAGGATAAGCCCTTGTCAACTTGCAGGGCTTGAAAAGAATGTGGAAAACATAAGTATCTAATTTCAAAAATTAGGATCGTTCCAGTATTATCCTTGATTGCCACATCCCTCAATTGAAATGCAGATCCCATAAGCCTCTGTGATGTATTATTCCACTCTACCAGGAAAAATACTGCCTGTTTCAATCTACCTTAGAAGACACATTGCTATTTGTGACTCAATAGGAATTCAGTTATGCCTCAAAAATATTGAGTGCCTATTTGGTTCAAGTTTCTATCCTGTGCTGTTAAAATTGGTTTATGATTATTGACTTGACCACTTCCTTAGCAAAAGAAATGAGACAGTGATCAGAGGAGGACAGGCACCTTCAAAAGCTATTTAAGTTTTTGAAACAAATTTAATGCACACAAGTTCCAGTTAGATGGGTGGAACTGTGAGGATGCTGCTGTACAACAGGGTGAGTACAGATCAAATAATGCGGCATTAGACAGGCTTCAGAAAGCCAGAACTAAATGTTTTGAAAATTTTTGCCATTAAGAAAGGAGACATGTTTGATGAGATGGGTATGCTGAATCTAATTTAAATGTTGTATAGAGTAGAGATTATCAAAACATAGTGTTATCTCACTAAAATGTTTTTGTGGTATTTCAAACAAAACAAAATTATTTAAAATAAAAAAGAAAAGTTAGTAAGGAAAAGAAACCAAAAAATTTCAGTATAATTTCTCTTTATCTGCATGATCTTTCCATCTCTCACACATATATTTGCATAAACACAGATCTACTTGCATCCACCAATAAATCAGCTTCCATCAAGCAATGTTTAGTAGCATCATTATTGAGGAATACTTCCTAGAAATGAGAGTCAAAGAACAAGGACAAAAGAAATATCAGAATTTAAATAGTAGAAAAAAACAAGTCAAGTTATGGACTACATCTGCTTTTATTATCTACCTGAAAACTCTGAAAATAGTACTTCAGAAAAGGTTACTGTTAGAATAACAAAACACAAGGAGGAGCAATAAAAACAGTGCCAAAGAAATGGGAAGAAAATAGATATAAAAGATTCATTTAATTGCTTCTATAAGTAATGAAGTAAAAACATGTTGTAAGCAATAATCTCATGTGTGCTAAAGCTAAACTTATAATAAATAAAATATAACACAAGATGAGTGGTGTCCGTACAATCCATATGGAGACATTTAAATATAAGGATATAAATAGAAAATCACTTGTTTTAGATAAGGAAACTCATATTTGTGTCATCAATTCGCTGCAACTGCTTCTCCTCAAATTCTTTATTTTCAAGAGATAATGTGTAAGAATTAAACACTGTAATGATGACAAAATCATGATGAGGCATAGTTTGTGTTAAATTGTAAAACATGAAATTATAGAAATTGTAGCTACTCCCCCCAAAAAACAACAAACAAACAAACAAACAAACAGAAGTTTCACACCGGATTTCTATTTGGCTTTTAAAACAAAATAAGCCTGATTAAAAATTAAAACAGAATTCTACTAAAGCCAATTTTTGCTTCTCCAGCCAGACTAGAGTAAGGAGAAAGAGAAACCAGTGAAAGCAGAAAAAAAATAAGCTCAGGAAGATTGCAGATTGCACAGCTAATAAGAGCCCTGCACTCTCCACTTCCTTCTTCCTTCAGCTTCCTAGATCACCATTTCCTAGGAGCACTGCCCATACTCTTATCCACCACCAAAGGCCAAGGAAAAGTCATGGCCAGAAGAAATCCAGGAATAGGATGAAACAGAGCCAGGGAGCCAGGCAGATTCCATAAGCCTAGACAGGGAGAAGGATCCTCCTGAGTCAGAGGAGCCATGGACAAGAAATCCAGCAAGTGTTTCAGTTTCAGATACTTCCTACTAGTCCAGAGTAGCTGTAAGCCATCTCTCTTCCACCTTCCCCACCTTCAAGTAAATCATCTCCTTTTATTTTACACTCTGCTTCTTCGGTTCTTTACGGTCACTGGGTTTAGAATTGCTAGGAGCTATGTGTCCCAGCAGAGCAGTGGCCTGGCCTGGCACTGTGCACGTCCCTCCACAGAGCACACTAATACCTGTACAGATGGAGTAAATCTGTAAGGATTGTATTAGGGCTCTTAGAAAGATAGAATTAATAAAAAATATGTGTAGTTATACACAGGGAGTTACCGGGTAGGCTTACGGGATCAGAAGTGAGAGAGTCCACAGTGACTGTCTGCATACACTGGGAAGCCAGGGGACCCAGGAGCTGCACAAGCCAGTAAGATGAAAGCCACAGAACGGAGTAGGAGGAGCATCCAGCAGCAGGCCGAGGGCCAAGGCCTGGAAGCTCCCTGTAGAAGCCAGTGCAAGTCTGTGTCAGAAGGCAGAAGAAACCAGGACCTTGATCAAAGGTCAGAATAAAGAATAGACACTGCCTGCTTTCCCTTTTTAATCCATCCAGGCCACAAGTCTGTTGTTTGGTGCTACTACACCTGGGGTAGATCATCTTCCTTCAGTTTCCTGGCTTTCATGTCATTCATCCACAGGTGTACTTAGAACTGTGCTTTACTAACCCTCTAATGGTTTCTTAATCCACTCAAGGGGACACATCAGGATTAGCCATCTCAGAGACTTTCAATTATATCCATCTGTATTCCCTTTCACATTCTAACATTTTATAGGATGTCCATTAGGACCAGACCCTTAATTTGTGCCTTGATGTGAGCACATGAAGTAAATTAAGCTAGAAATATGTGCTTGTTGTCTGTGAAAACAACCCAGAACAGAGTTTACTGGGTCATTCAACAACCAACTCCATTTGCATTCTTGATGTTCATTTCATCATTCACAGGAGAATTGCAAGGTACTCACTCATCCCTTCAGAAAACAGTTTCATCCTAGGGAAACAAAAAATGCATATATAAGCAGTGAGGTCTTAGTGCAAAGAACTATTATTATTTTTTTATTTTTATTTTTATTTTTTTGGTATCAGGGATTGAACTCACGACCTTTCACTTGCTAAGCAGGTGCTTAAGCCACTGAGCTAAATCCCCAGCCCTATTTTTTTTATTTTCAAGAGCATTATGCAAGATAGTGAAGTAACAATGATAATAAAAAATATTAGTGTTATGTTACAATAATATTGCTGTCTACAGTGTTGGAAATATCTGAAACTTTGATGCATTTTTTCAACTAAAAAGCAAAAGTGAGGCCTGGAACCACCACCGAGGGCCCGCCCTGCCAGCGGGAACTCAGCGGAAGTCTGCATCAAGCATAGGCTGCCTGGAACCTCCACCGTGGGCCCGCCCTGCCACCAAGAACATCGAGGAGGCCCGCCCAAGACTGAAAACTGCCCTGGACTGCTTCAGCTGGGCCCACCCTCCCACCAGGAACATCAGATCTCAGCGGGATTCAGTTAGTGTGAGAAAATTTGGAATTTTGCTCCCAGGTGGTGAACTTTGAGCTACACTGGATTGACTATATCAATGTGGTGAGTATACCCCTAAAATAGAGGTGTACAGGGGATAAATAGGACCATTAGTAAACCCCCTACAACTAACCATACCACTTTGTTGTGTCTGAAAAGAGTGTGTGATCCCCTCCTACACATAGAAAACACCAGGCAGAGTGAAAATGACAAAACAAAAAAGCAAAATGCAGTCTCAAGCATATAGTTCACCAGAAGCAAGTATAGGAGACATTGAAATAGAGGACCCCAAAAGTAACACAATGGGAATCTCTGAAAAGATAGCCAGTGAAATAAACAAAAAAAAACAACTGCATCAGGCTATAGAGGAAATCAAATTAGAAGTAGTCTCCCATGTAAAGATAGAAATAACAACTTTAATAAAGGAGTTGTTGAATGCAGCTAAAGAAGAACTAGAGAAAACAGTACATGATCATGGGAAACTGATTGAAACTTTGAATGAACAATATAGAAAACAAGCAGAATTCATGAAACAAACTCAAAGAGACATCCAAGAAGCAAAAAATTCTATTGAAGGTGTGCAAAACCGCCTAAAGGAAGCTGAGGATAGGATTTCAGACCTTGAGGGCAGGATCACAGTTAGTGATCAGGAAAGGATAGAACTTTTAAAAATCACAAAGCAGCATGAAATGACAATCCAGAAGCTTCATGATGATGCCAAGAGCAACAATATAAGAATAATGAGCATTAGTGAAAATATAGGAGTCCAGGCAAATGACATACGTAAAGTATTTACAGAAATAATAGCAGAAAATTTCCCAAATATGGGGAAAGAATCTGATATGCAAATAAGTGAGGCATATAGAACACCAAACAGTCACAACTAACATAAATCCACACCCAGACACATAATAATTAAGATCTCAGACACACAGCATAAAAACAGAATATTAAAAGCTGCCAGAGAAAAGACACAACTCACCTATCAGGGAAAGCCCATTAGAATCACAGCAGACTTTTCAGCACAAACCCTCAAGTCAAGAAGATCTTGGAGTGAGGTATTGCAAGCCCTGAAAGAAAACAACCTGCAACCCAGACTGATGTACCCAGCAAAATTTTCATTCAAATTGAATGGAGAAACAAGATACTTCCATGACAAAGAACAACTGAAGAAACTCATGTCCACCAAACCAACCCTAGAAAAAGTACTGAAAGACATACTAGACAGAGATAAAAATGACCACAATCCCCAAAACAACAACAGAAAGAAACCACCAGGTAGGATAAGCAATTAAATAAGAGGAAAAGCAGAAAGAAACAACTGGAACATAACATGGCAAAGTCAAGCCAGTACATGGAAATCCATATGGAGAATTCTCAGAAGACTAGGATTGGAAGCCCATTCAATCCAGCTATTCCCCTCCTGGGTATTTTCCCCAAAGAACTGAGAAGTTCATACCACAGTGATATATGTGCACCCATGCTCATAGCTGCACAACTTGTGATAGCTAAATCCTGGAAATAACCAAGATGCCCATCAAATGCATAGTGGATGAAAAAGATGTGGCATTTTTATACAATGGAATATTACTCAGCTATAAAAAAGGATGACCTTGAGACCTTCATAGGCAAATGGAGACAACTAGAGACTATCCTCATTAGTGAAATAAATAAGAGTCATATTTATAAATATCATATTGTGTCTCTAGTGTAAAAAGTAAATAAGAACTACAAGAGTAATAAAACCAAAATGTTTAATTGCTATTATAAAAAAGAGAGGAAAAGAACGTGCTCTAAGGGATATAACTGCATGTATGTTTGAGTGTGTAAAATAGATGACCATATTGCTGAATCTTTGTTGGATCTTTGATCAGAATTGTTTGTAGTCTGACTGTTTGAATATTTACTATGTACCCTTTAACTTTGTAACTTGAACAAATACATCCAGGATGACAGTACATAATTTATAAATTACTGATTTCTTAGTGGAGCTTTTCCTCATTCTCCTTTTTCTTTCTTTCTTTTAGAATTCTGTATTGTTGCTACCCTTCTTTCTTTTCATTTCTTTAAATAAAATTTTAAAAATGTACAATTGCTATTGTAAAAAAAAGAGGAAATAGGAAGTGCTATAAAAGATACAGCTGCATGTAAGTTTAGATGTGTGGGATTGATGACCATATTTCTAGGTTCTTGTTGTATTGCTGAACAGATCTGTTTGCACTCTCACTGCTTGAGTGTCTATTTTGTGTGCTTTAATTTTGTAACTTGAACAACTATTTCTAAAAGAGCAATATGTAATTTATCAGCTAGTGATTTCTTACTGTTTATGTTTTTTTTTAAATTCTGTAATATTTCTCTCCTTTTTCTGTTTTATCCCTTTAAATAAAAAAAAATTAAAAAAAGCAAAAGTGAGCACTGAATGGAAATTTGGAATTAGTTAAACAGTCATTTTTATTCAAACTTTAATAGGACTTAAAAAAAACATTTGAGAATCACAAATGATATTATCATTTGAATAAAACGGTAATGTAATTTTATCAGTAAAATAGTATGCTCATATTATTTGTAATGGTTTGTCATTGAATTATAAAGCCATTTTAATTTTCTGGTCTTTTCCTGAGGCATTGTAGATTAATACTTAATTTGAGTTTATAAATAAATTGATTTTATGTTACATGAGATTATCCATTAATATGTCATTGTAATTTTTCACATTTATATATTCAAAAACAGTAGTTTTGAAATAATAGCAATTAAACATACAACTGTATAAATTTAAAGAAAATAGTTTTATAGCTATAGTCATAGGTTTATTATGATTGGAACTCATACGCTATTTGTGACAATTAGAATATATTGTAGTCTGTGGGCAAATGCTACATTTGATTTACAAGCATTGTCCATGGTGTTAAGAGACACTTGGTTTAACTACAGGAAGAATATGGATTTATTGAATCTTGGCTCTACAGTCAGCTAATACCATAAACTTGGACATATTTAACCTCTACATTTTACATACTAACCAGGAATGACAATGCTTGCCTCATAAGGTCTTGAAGATGATTTAATTTGATAATGCCTAGAAATTCTCAGAGCACTGTGAAAATCAGCAGCTTAGTTAACACTGTAATCCTAATTTTGTTACCCAGTAAAACAGATTACAGCCCTGAGTAAGGCTAGAAGCAATTTTTTGTTCTTTGTAGTCTTTTCTGTTGGAGATAGTATATTATTATTTGACTAACCAGTGGGAAAGCAAAAATGTAAACTGATATGTATGGGTTCCCCTTCTGTTTTAGCACTAAATCATCATTATATCCATATATTTCCCAGTGAGGTGCAAGAATTTCCACAACAAAATACAAAATAAGATCAAACATTAAATCAGTAAATGACCACCCAGTCTTACCTTCTCATCAAATGCACACCCTGTGTGTGCGTGTGCATGTGTGTGTGTGCATGTGTGTGTGTGACAGAAGGGAATTCCACAGTAATGGTGGAAAATAGTAGTTTAGTACTTTGTACAGACAAATGTTCAATAACCACATCTACATAATAGATAAATAGAGTGAACTTTGCAATTTAACTTTTTCTCACCATGCTATCAAGTTTGGCTAAATTGAAAATTCATTAAATTGTATAGCAATAGTATTTACTTTATAACAGTTACTCAACTCTCAAGAATGATAGCCAAAATTAAGGTAAAGCTCTTGTTTTAGCATGGTTCTCCCACAACAAAGTGATTCAGGTCCACCTGAGGGTAAATTATAGTGACACAGCATGTAACTATGCATAATTACTCAATAGGAGTATTAGCCAGTCTTCACTGGAGGTGTGGAATCAGCTCAAAATACCAGCAACAGCCCGAGAGTCTTCATCAGGCCCAGCACTCAGCACTGGAGTGATCACTCACAGTTCCTCTCATTACTGAGATTTTTGTGCTCAGCGATTCCTTCCTCCTGTGAAGGACTCAGTGCCTCCTATGGTACTGATGACTTTGGACTTTGCAGTTTGTGTGTCAGGGTCATGAAATCCTCACCCTTTCTTAATGCACTATCATTTCTTCCTTGGAAAGAAAATCTTGAATAAGAAGAGTTCATGCACTCTCTAGATACGTGGAGCTGCAATCTTCCACTCACTGATGAGCAAGTGTGCCTGTTTCTATGCCCACTCCCTCCTCTGGGGACCATAAGAAATCCCAGGGGAGATGAGATTTTGCAAGAGAATTGTCTTCAGCATCTTAAAGATTAACAAACAAACAATGATTTCAAGTATAGCTATTCCTTCTGGAATCCTACAGTGAGCTTTCGTAACACTGCCTTTATTAGGGAGGGCAAAACAGCCAGTGGGCAATTTGTTTTGCTTTCTTCTCTTAAATAGAATTTCCTACCATTGTCATCACACTTCAACACAGTCACTTTACTCACACTCCTAATTGCTTTACATATACATAGACATGGGCACACGCACATGCAGGCACACACACACGCACTTATGAAAATACTATCTACTATACCTTCATACATATGCATCCAAGATTTAACAATTTGTACCTTAGAAAGCAAGGCAGATTTCTTGGTCTCTACCAAGAGAGTTACTTTAAAAGAAATAATGATTCAACATCAATTGTGCACACAGGAATTCTCTTCACTTCTTTTATTGGAAAAACCCAAAAAAAGTAAAGATGGCATAGAGTCTTGAATGAACTCTATGAGGTAGGGATATTGACACCCAGGAATGTGAGTGAAAACGAAGAAGATGGATGAACTTATTACCCTACTCCTGCCATGGTGACTACGGCCATAAAAATCATCTGAAATATTAATGAGGTAAATGAATGAATATGAAAAATTCTATATCAGGAAAAATCGTAAATTAAGGAAAATTAGATGGTGATGCAGATGCAAAATTATTTTTTAAAGCTTACTTAGAATCACATAGACAGACTAACTGGTTCCTTTAAAGGACAAAGAGACTGGTCCAACAATCCCATTCTGTCTGACAGTGGATTAGAAGAGTCATGTCTGAGGAAATCTCACTCTTTATGGATATGTCTGCATTACTGTCCCAACAGTGGCGACTTCTCCCTGTGCTTCCCTTGACAGAGCTTATCATGATCATTTGGCTGTAGAATGGTTCGTTTTTTGCACAGGAGAGGGACTGAGACCGTGTTTGGCCCCTGGTGTGCATGCAGCTGCATGACAGTGCTGAGATTTTTTTCTTTTTTGGCTTTTCTAAATAAGAAGTGGAAGAGGGGTTTAAAGGAGAGGAGGGGGAATGGGAAGAAAGAGAAGGAAGATACATCATGGATAGATACCAACTCCCTGTGATGAACATCTAAAATGCACCAATAAAACTTTAAACAACAGTGACTCTAAGACAAAAAATATAGCATATGGACAGGAATACAGATAAAGGATTCCAAAATGCATAGCCAGAGTATATTTAAAGTCATTTAAATAATCTAAATTATGTACAGTCTTTCATAAACGGGTCTCTCCTTAAGCAACCTCATTTTAGATTGTTAGGTTCCTGTAACAAAAGAACGCAGATTTGATGGCTAAAACAATTTCTGTTTTCTCCCAGGTGTGAAGCTGGAAGCCCAAAGCAGTGCCAGCAGAGGTGATTTCTCAGGAGGCATCTCGTTTGCAGGTTGCTGTGTCCTTGTTGTGATCTCATGTCACTCTTGGTCCATGTCTCCCTAATGTCTCCCTAGTGTCTTTTCTCATTTAAGAATATCAGTCCTATTACCCAAGGGTTTACCTGAATGACTTTCTCTGACCACCTTTTTAAAGAACAGTCTTCAAATCCAGTTATACTATGAAAGATGTGACAATTTTCTGGATATGTATTTCAGTTTATCATAGAATGAAATTATGGATGTGAGATGTGTTAGGCTTTAGACCTAGGACATACTCCCAAAGCCTCGTGCATCCAGAAGTGAGAGTTCGGGAAGTGACAAGACCTTGGGCTGCACTGGGAGTGAGAGCCTTGTCAGCTGCAGGTCAGTGGGGCTGTGCTCAGGCCCTGCCTCCTTCCTCCTCTATCTGCTTCCTGGCTTCCATGAGGTGAACAGCTTTGCTCTTCTGTGTTCTTCTCCATTCGGTTCCACATTGGAGCTGGCTGACCCAGAAGTTAACTCACTGAAACTATGTTCCAAAACAAAGCCCTCTTCCTTTCACTTGGGAGTTCGATAGCTAAAACAGAGCGGATACCTAAGACCCAATACAAATACTCCTGAGTACTTACCAAGACTATAGCTTCTACCTCATCCATTTTGTCTTAGGAATTTTATCCAAAGATGCTGTACTGAAATTTGTAAATCTTCACTAACACATGCAGTTTCAGACAACAGGTAGAATCCAAACAAAATTTTTTAAAAGAATAACAATTATGTGATGAGAATATTTAGCCAGCCCATTTCTCCTTTTCACTGACATCTTCCTTGCACCATGGACAGTTCTTTCAGCTGTCAATTTCATTCCATTTTTGAACAGATAAAAGAAATTTTTGTAAAATGACAAAGGCTAAAGGAATCACTGAAAAAGAAAAATAGAAGAGAGAAGAATATATAGTCTTGTTTTCTTTCATCAAACGATATAAGTACAGCAAAAAGTACAATAAACATAAACACAAAATTAACTTTCACTTTCATGAGTTTAAAAACATGTAACAAAATGTAGCAAGTAAGAATATGTGCTCTTTATTTTTACTTTTGTTCTACCTTTGAATTAAAGTTTACATCAAGGTCTTTTTTGAATTGATTTATGAAGAAATCAGGGAAAAGTGAAATGAAATGTATTTTTACTATTGTGGATAAAGTAATGATTGGAAAAACAGGCTCCTGGTTAAATCAGAGACAATTTAAGAGGCACAGAGACCATTGAAAGCACTTTCATGGAACAGAGAAACACAGATAATCAGAATGGAGCCATGACTACTTCAAAGGGTGTAAAGATGAGATTTTTTCCTAGACTGAATGGTAGTTACACGGGTGTTCTTTCATTATCACTTGCTGCAAATTGTATATATGTCATCAATATTTAATTGTAAAGCATATTTATCTTTCAGGTATTTGAAAGGTTGTGTATTTAAAATTATTGACTGTGAATACAGAAGCACTAGCACTGGTTCTAGGACAGCTATGAAGTCAGTTTGAAAACTCTGGCAGATCTTTGAATGTTTGGGGAGTTTTGTTTATTTAGCTCACCGTACTGCCTGGTCCCAGGCCCTTGTTTCTTTCTGGAGCACAGAACGGAGCTCTGCACCTCCCAAGATTTCTTCCCACAGTCACCGCATCACAGTCACCACTGCAGGCTGTGATTGCTGCCCCCACCCCCTGATTGGCACACCTCTGTAACTGCGAGGTCCGAGGCAGGTGCACCCTGCCCTGCATCTCTTCCTGTTCCCTGCAGCGTGGATGAGTTTCACTATACTCTTTCCACAACCTTGCCAATGGTTCAGAAAGGTAATTATAATGCAGAAAAACTCCAGACTGCCTTTAGATTGCATCTACTTTGCAGAACGCAAGTGCACACACACGCACAGAGGCTCCAGCCTCCTATCTTTGCCCAATACCATCATTCTCTTTGCTCAGTTATAGTAACAGTATCTATGGAAGAAGACAGTGCAATTGACCACTCGGGCAGGCGTTTCACATTCTAGACTCTTTGAAGTCAAGACTCAAGAGAGAAAAAGAAGTAACACAGTGCCTTGCCCTCCCTCTGTTCCTACTTCGTCTTAGTTTGGGGTGAGATTCATTTTCTTTCCTAGGAGCTGCATCTTTCTAAGGTGTTTGAGAAGCATCCTCTGAGCCAGAATTCAGCCCTTCTCTCAGAGCGGTGTAGAGGCATTTTGGCTCAGCAAGAGCCATCACTCCAGACATGAAATACAGAACATGATTTTAAAAGATACTTTTTCTGCTACTTTTTAAAAATTATTCTTACAACTTTCTTTAAATGCCTGAATGTCTGAATTTTTCAGAATTAAAAACCAACAACAGGAATAAGTCCAGTTTAAATCATCCTTGGAGGAGTTCCATTGTCTTCTTCCTCCACAGTGGATTCCTCCTGCCCACGCATCACAGCCACCCATGCTGGCCCAGTTCTAGATCCTGTGGCCGGAGAAAGATCTACTCATGAAAGGCTGTTTCATGCAGAAAACCCACTAATTTATAACATTTTTAAAAATAAAAATAAAGCAGGTGTAATTTCAGACACAACTTTGACAATCAGCATAGATTCTTTTGTATCAGAAGAGTTTCAAGATGTGCAGACAGTGCTCCCGGGTTTAGCTTAGTTGGCTAAGGCCCCACTCTGTAAACATGAGGTTGTGAGTTCCATCCCAGAGGCAGCAAAAAAGAAAAAAAAAAACAAAACTGTGCAGACCTTGAAGCCTCACTTCCCCAGTCTGTTCTCTGTTAAACTTAACTGGTGTTTTACGCACTCTTCTCTACAAGTGGGACTGTCCCTTCCAAGGTTAGACTTAAATTATCAAGTCAATTCTTTCATATAGGAAATGTGGTAGAATTTCCAACTTCTTCCATATATCCTGCTTTCAAATTATCAGTAGGCAGAGGTTAAGTCTCAAGCTCAGGTTGCCGGACAGTCTGCTTTGCACAGCCAGTTCTGACAGACGTAATTTAGCATAGTAACACAAAGGCCACGAGTTTGAGGTCGGCCTTGAGATGAGGCTGGGAAAGTTTGCTTTCCCTTGTATCAACATATTTCAAGACTGTTTTCTGTTCCTTGTGTCACTGGTGACTCAGATTTCTGCCATCTTCCCTAGCTGTTTGAATAAAGCCCTGCTTTAGCCCCTGAATGGCAAAGAAAAATGTAACACATGTACACATGGACTTCGCTCCTTTTTCTTTATTCTTCCTCTAAAATCAAAACAACGCACAACAAACCAGTAAAATAATCACAGAAATATGGCCATATGCCCACATTGCCTAGATTAAATTCTTGGCCTGGTAAGAGTCGTGTTATTCTGCCAAATTCCTGTCATGCTGGTTAGCAGAGCCGGGGCTGCCAGGGAGGGAGGCCACTGACTGCTCTCCTCAGAACTTTTATCATCCAGCTCTGTCACTAAACAACCCAAACCACGGCACACCCATCTCCTCGGGGACCATGAGCCTCTTTGTGTGGGTGGAAGTGGACAAACAGATGGTGTTAATGCTGGCCAGCATGTTATGCTAGATGTCTGCACGGTGACAGAGCTGGAGATGTAGAAAGAGGTTAGGGTTCAGCAGAGGGGTCATGGCCAAGGAGAGCCCCGTCTGAGAGATAGAAAGGCCGCCAAGGTGTGGGATGAAAGGCTTTCAGGCTGAGCGAGCAGACTTGTTCTCCAAGGTGGGCTGGAGGGAACACGCTTCTTGGAAACTGTTTATAAAACTGCTTAAAAGTAGACCGCATCCTGCCGGCTGGACAAGAGGAGATGAGTTGTAAGACATGGTAAGTGACATACACAGAACAATGTCCGTCAAGTTCAAATGTTGAAACCCCAGCCCACATTGTGATGGTTGGTGGAGCCACAGCCTTTGGGAAATGATAGTTATAGGTGGGTTCTGAGACTAAGTTCCCCATAGTGGGGCTCACGTGCTTCCTCTTTTTCTCTTCACCAAGGTGGCCTACAGCCAGGAAGAGACCGCTTGCCAAACCCCATCATGCCAGCGCCCTGCTCTCAGACATCTCGCCTCCAAGACTGTGAAAAGTAAATTCTTATTTTATACCACCAAGTCGTCATTACGACAGCCTAAGCTGATTAAGGCTGTGAGTATGGAGCAGTGAGAAACCTCAAGATGATAAGGAGTTTTGTTGTTTTCCTGGAAGACAGAGGGGAGGCTTGCAACTGGAGATTAATGATGAGCTGAGAATCAGGAACAGTGAACGGTAGAAAGACTGGAAACTGATTAGGAGGCAGGGGAGCTGCTCAAGGAGAAGAGTGGGTGTGTTTGGGTGGATGCTCCTCTCACTCTGCTGCGTGTATATTAATTTTGCTGATCCTGGCCAGAATCCTCGGGAGAAAACAATTCTCCACTAGGCTTTCAAGGCCTTTTCTGATACCGCCTTCATCTGGCTCATTTCTTGCTCCACCCGGCCCGGCTCTCTGCTTCAGTGCTACTGGATGTATTTGCTAAACACAGCAAGCTCTTCGCTAATCTCCCGTTCACATTGTTCTATTTCAAAGTATATTCAAGGACACGTTTCCCTGGTTCTTCTCTCCCATTTCCTTTTTCCCTTGGTTATTATCTACGATACTTCTGAGGTTTCAGATGATATATCATCATCTTCACAAATAAACGCTCTTCCCCAGCCACAACCTTAATGCTTTTTTTTTGTTGTTGTTGCAGTGAAAGACATGACACAGAGACCCTGGATCTGGCGACGATGTACATATCTTGCACACCTCTTCCTACTAATTAAGATTGGGAAGAAGCGTATTTTGTTTGTTGCTTCCTCTCAGACACACACAAAAAGCAAGTCCCAGTTCAACATTTTTCCACTGAAAAAAGATACAGTGCTGGAAATGCACAAAAGCAAGCGATCATCTCTCTAAATGATTCAGATGCTTTAGTTTTCTCTAAAACTGAGAGTCGTCAGTGGAGGGAGGGAATTAACCAACAAATAGATAGGACATAAAGGGCACAAAGGTACATTATACTCAGTTAAAAACATGACAAACATATGCAACTGGGGTACACTGAGTGATAATATGCAATGGCAGAATAGTACAATGTACTGTAACAGTGCATGACACCACGTAACATGATACGCAATCAGTTGATTTGACTTTCAATAACAATTTACTTTTGTATCCACAATTTTGGAAACAAAAACTAAAGCTGGGTATATGACTTTAAAACTATTGTGGACTTATTTAACGAACACTAGAAGTAATTTAAATGTATTAGCTTTTAAGTATTTGAAAAAAACAAAGCAAATTAGTATCCAATTATCATACCACACTTTGTGTATTTTATTTAAAAACTTTAACTTTTATCCTAGAGATAGTGTCTATTAAATCAAATTTAATCAAACAGACATTGACAATAGAAATATTTTTACCATTGAATAATTTTAATGCACATCAAATCATTATCATATAAACAAGTTTATTTTTTTCTTTTCTACTTAAAATCCTGATAACAAAGTTATAAAGACAAGCTTGTGTGTTTAGACAAGATGAATCATAAAGGCCAAAATCAAAGCATCTCTGAAATCAAAGTTTTTCTGGCATAAGAGCAAATGAACTGTAACTTTCAAATGGGCTGTTTCAGTTGATATCACTGAAATATAAAGAGAAACATGAATATCATCACACAACTGAGGATCAATCATGTCCGGCATTTTTTTCTTCTTTTTTTTTGTTTTCATTTTAAAGTGAGTAAAACAGAACAGTAAAATGAAACAAAACAAAACAGTAATAGGACAGTAGGAAACCCAGACTCCTTACTATATCACACATTGTTATTCTCTAGTCTCCCAGAATACGGGCCCCAGGCCTGCAAACTCAGTCAAACAGCTAAACCTCAGGCTCCCACTCCACTTTACTTTGGTGGTTATCCTTCCAGCCTGCATCCTGGAAAGGTTGCTTACAGGTAAGGGCATGGGAAGTGCAGGCGCTTCCCTGCCATTTCTCCCTTGCTGATTCTCTTGGGCTGCCAAGGCCCAACCAGACAGGCAGGGAGGCTGCACAGCTTCCTCCACGCTGCTTTCCCGGGCTGGTAGAGCCTCTGCTGGCACACAGGGAAATTGTACAGCTTCCTGTTGCTTCTCCCTGGTCAGCAGGCCCTCCGCCAGCACCCAGGGAGGCCACAAAGTTTCCTTGCTGCTTCTGGAGGGCTGGGGTGGATGCTGCATTGCTTCTTTGCTGCTTCTCCCTGGCAGCCAGCAGGACTTCAATCAGTACACGGCGGGTAATTGCTGCATTGATTCTTGCTTTTCTCCCTTTCCAACAGGTCTGTCACCCCTGGGTTTTTGTTTTGTTTTGTATTTTTGCTGGATTCCTGAAGTATCCCTCTCTGTGGACTTCAAGTCTCAATTAAAATTCTTCTGTGTCCATGGGATCCACTTCTCTCCTCCTTCTCTTCCTCATGTTGCTTTATTCATGATCTAAGCACCAAAACATGGAGAGGTTCTTTCTCTGCTGCTCACCGCTTTGCCATTTTCCCAGAAGTCCTCAGTATTTTCAATTATTTTCTCATATAATCAACGTCAAACCTCATGATTAAAATATATTAAAATATCCTCAAAGTAAAAATTATTTCTCTACTAAAATTTAGGATTGAAATTTAAATTCAGTATACTTCAGTTTCATTACAATGATTCAGAAATCGCAACAACACTTGAAATTATTCAACAGTTATGTTAATGTAACTTAAGCTAGCACTCATTCATAACTTCCAAAATGCTTGAGGTCTTCAATATGTAGTAGTGATATCCTTGGAGTGTGGTGATATAAAAGTCCTTGAATTTCATGGATATTTCCCTTTGTATTACATTTATGCAAGTCTGGATGTAGCTAAACGATAATATGTATATGTAACCAATATATTTAGCTTTCAATTTGACACGTCTCATTTATTTAAGGCACAGAAACTCTTCAAGTCTGTCTAAAATTCATTTTGGGGGCTATGGTCCTAAAATTAGTTTTACTTTAAAATGTGCACTGCTCCCTCCTCACGTATTTACTAGAGAAGTTTTTTTGCTCTTTTTTAAGCAGTCACAGTTGAGCTCTCTGCATTAGCAGTATTTGCACTACAGATCGTCTTTGCGTTTTTCCCTATGTGATGCTGCCATCCTGTGGTCAATTTCCAAGTTGTTTTCCTGAAATTACAACCCGGTAAAGGAAGCCCCTTAGCATTTTGTAATATAACTTCTAACATTATTTACTGTATTTGCTCTAATAAATGCTGCCTGTCTAACTGTTTCTCTGTAAATAATCCATTGTGGTTCTTTGTGGTAAGTGAAATTTTTAGATATTTTACCCATGAACTATGTTATATTATTTGATATCATTTTCTGTATACATTGACATAACTAGAGAGAGAAATTATTTTCAAATATTATCTTCATACAAATATATTTTCTAATAATTATCTCATCATGTCCCTCCATCAACTAGGGTCATTTATATTAACAAGAGAACAATTTTATGTTTTAAAATGGTCTTATATGGTGCATAGGTTATATTTAGGGCTAATGATATGGGGTGCTGATCACTGTTCCATGAAGTAAGTTCCTTTTTTTGTAGTAAGTTTCAGAGTCATGAAAATATTTCATTTAGTTTCACAGTTTTTACAGAACTTAAAGTTTAGTCATTTCTTTTTTCCTGCAATTAGATCCTTTAAAATATACTGAATTTTCTCACATTTCACATTTTAATTTAAAATCAAAGAGTTATACAGAGAATTTTGTTAGGGAACAGGAAACTTTGCCTGGTTGTTTTGTTTCCAAGGCAGAGCAGACGCCATGGGAAGTGAGAGTGTGGCGTCATTTCTGCGCATGTATCAGATGCTTCCACAACACCACATCATCATCGTCATCATTATTATTACTATTATTATTATTATTATTGTGTGTGTGTGTGGCTTTTTGAGATAGGGACTAGCTCTGCAGTTCAAACTCACCTTGAGCTCAATTTGTAGCCCAGGCTGGTCTTGAACTCACAAGGATCCTCCTGCCTTAGCCTCCCAAGTGCTAGGGTGACAGGAATGAGCCACATTATTTTGTCCTCCCTTTTATGTATCTTCTCCCCGTCTCTTTATCCCTTTTCCTTCTGCAGGAGATCATTCTACAGCATAAGATTTTTGTCTGATCGGCTTTGAACTGTGTCTGGATCGACTTTCCCTCTATGAGCTGTTTTCCGTCTGTGGGTTGGATCACCCGAGTCCCCTTGTGGACATTGTTAGAATTCAAGGTGTTTCTCCTACAACCAAGGAGGGATTTGTGGAGCTAGCTTTAAAAGTCTCCCAGTTTTCCTATATTCCTGGCTTTTCCTAACTGATTGAATTTGTTAGAAGCAGAAAAATATCTTTTATTACATTTCTCAAAACATTTAAAAATTTCTTCTTTTTGCGCTATCAAATATGCATCGTAAACTCAAAAGTATATGCTTCACAAAACAGCTGATCCTCATTTTTTTAAAAAAAATTTATTTAAAGAGAAAAAAATCAAAACAGAAAAAAGGGTAGAAACAATTCAGAATTTCAGAAAAAAATAAACAGTAAGAAATCACTTGTTGATAAATTACATATTGTCTTCTTAGACATAGTTGTTCAAGTTACAAAATTAAAACATACAAAGTGGACATTCAAACAGTGAGGCTGCAACAGTTCTGTTCAATGATTCATCAAAAACTTAGCAACATGGTTATCAATCCTACACACTTAAACATACATGTAGTTATATCCTTTAGAGCACTTTCTTTTCCTCCTTTTGCTTTTTAAGTTCATTATCTGTTTAGTTATATCATATTTCAGCTTGCTCAGTACCTTACTGATTTGTTTTGTTTTGTTGTTGTTATTTACTTTTTAATCACCTTATATAAATCTGCTGCTTTGATTTTGAGTTTCTCCTTATCCATGCCCCATGGATCAGCTTTGGTGGAGTTGGGAGTTTTTTGGAGGTATTTTGCCTTGTTTTTTTTTTTTTTTTTTTTTTTTTTTTTTTTTTTTTTTTTTTTTTTTTTTTTTTTTTTTTTTTTTTTTTTTTTTTTTTTTTTTTTTTTTTTTTTTTTTTTTTTTTTTTTTTTTTTTTTTTTTTTTTTTTTTTTTTTTTTTTTTTTTTTTTTTTTTTTTTTTTTTTTTTTTTTTTTTTTTTTTTTTTTTTTTTTTT
>PVLA01000435.1:262122-344566 GCA_004027455.1 Hydrochoerus hydrochaeris | reverse complement strand
CTGTAGCAAAATACAGCAGAACAAGACAGAACAAAGCCATCTGAGACAGTGCAGTGAAAATGGCACAGAACCTCACAGCAGGTCACCAGGACAACAGCAAAAGGCACAATAGTACATCCTGTTCTCTTCACATTGGCTGTTCTTTCAATCAGGTAGAGCAAAATGGAAGGAAATACCAAACTTATAAAAACAGAATATTGAATAGAGCAGTACCATTAATCGGAACTGAGCAAAACAGTGATAAAAATATTTGCCTTCAAAGAGATGGTAGAAGGAAATCTTCCTTACTTGCCACACTGCATAAGTTCATCCTCCCAAGAGATACTCAGACCTCCGGCTCCCACTTGCTAATGTGGGGAGGGGAAGAAGGGGGGGATATGTTTGATTCGCACTGGCAGGCCCACAGCCACTTACAAGAATAGTGAGCTGGCTGCTTGTTTTCCCAGCGCCCCAAGTTCCAACATGGCCTGGAGCTCAGAAAATGCCAGTGCATGATGTACCTTTTTAAAGCCATCTCAGTTTCTTGAGAGGCTGAGGTAAGAGGCTGGTATGCTCAAACATGACTAGATAAATTAGTGAGGCCCTGTTCAAAAGCAAGGATTAAAAGGGCTGAGTATGTAAGTGATATAGTACTTGCCTAGAATGAACAAAGTACTGGTTTTATTTTCTAATAGCACAAAACAAAACTAAGCAAAACCCAGTATGTAAAATCATAGATTATCATGAACATAGCGGTCATGAATGATGGTACTTTACCATGCACGTATATTCACATATTCTGACTCATTATGATGTAAATATTTTTCTTAAAAAATAAAAGCATACTTACAATAGAGACATCTGATTAAATATGAACATATTACGAGGTGTAGCAATGTACTTTACTGTTAGGTTAAAGGATGTACTAAGTTTGATATTACAAAACAATAGCTACACACAGTTACAGAATTATTCATATGCTTTAGTTCTTCCTTAAGAGAACTGTGGTGATATTTCATATTAGAATGAAAAGTGTTCTGAAAACATCATTTTTCCAACCTCTAGAATGCACATAGTCCCTGAGAAAATAGTGAAGGGAAGCTGAAGTGTTTAATCCAACCCCTAGTCATGAGAGGGTGTGGACAGACACCTCTGCAGCGCCCTCCCACTTTGGGACCCTCTTGCTCTAGGTGGGGAGTGAGGTTGCACTTCCTTATTACCTCACGATGGGTGCACAAGATGCTATCAATAACAAAGGCTAGGGGATACATCCTATTTCTGAGGGGGTAGACTTTTAATTCCATAACGAGGACAGCCCAGTGTTTGTTTTCTCTGTTGCTATTAATATGGGAAGTTACAGAATCCAGGTGCTGCAGTTATAACCTGTAGCAGGCTCTGTATGTTTGCATCACTGCAAGATGTGAGGAAGTCTAAATCCATATTGTGTTACCCGGACAGAAGAGGACTTTGAATCTGTCAAAAGAAATCTCTAGGTTAAGCCACAAAGATTTGTGGTGTGCTTTCAAATGTTAGTGTAAGATCACATGTTGTTACAAAGAGCTAGAAATGTAGTATATTTGGGCTAATATTGGTTACTTACATTCATAGATTTTCTAAAGATCTGAAACTACCTTACACTGAGGTAAGGTAAATCTATTTTCTTCTTATACCCACAACCTATTAGGGCTTTTATTACTAAGTAATCACAAGATCCACTGTTTAACTTAAGAATGAAGTGGGAATATCAAAAAAAGAAAAACGGACTTTTAAGGAATCAAGAGACACACAGAAAAGCCTGGAAAGTAAATACCAGAAAAAAAAATCTGATGTCATGAGCTCTTATTTTCTCAAATTCCTTTCAGAGCTTTCTAGAATGTTCTTAAATCCCAAAGCCTGAGGTAAGAAGCTATAGTCCTAAGATGAATTACAATAAGTATTTTTCTGTTTTAGTCTTTGTTGTCTTTCAAGGAGTTTTGCCTAATCAACAAGAGTTATAAGTTTATAGTAGTCTTCAGACATTCTTAGAGAAGGTGATCTCTCATGACATACAGCCCAGCCTCATGATGAACTCACAACATAATAGAGCAATACACAGTTTTGTTTTCAGTGAACTTATTTCAATACGTTGTTGAATTTTTAGATCACTGGAGATGGGTAGGTTTGGTTGAGTATACGTTTATTGTATTTGACATTAGTGAAAGATGCTATGAGCAGGGGAAGAGATGGGGCTGCTTAAGAATGATTTTAAATTGGGAAGTTGCTGAAGATGTTTCCTCACAGTTAAACTTGAAGTACGGATATCCCTTGGTATCCTCTGAAATTGGTCCAGGACTCCTTCAAGGATGTCACAATGCGTAGATGTTCAAGTCCTTTACATACAACATGGATACATCGTCTTGTATAGTTTGATCTTCAAGTTATGTATAATACCTAATACAATGTAAATTTTCTGTAAGTTGTTGTCATGTAGTATTATGTCCAGAAACATGATACTTAAAAGTGGAAATATCTTCAGTACTGGCCTAAGTATAAATTTTTATCTCAGTGTGCTTGAATTTGTGGATGCAGAAACCAAAGATACAGAGGATGACTTTATAATGCACATTGCTGGCATTGCACAACTTCAGGGAGTGCCCACTGCCAAGTGCTGTATTAATGGCACTCCCTGGAACTCAAATCTCACAGAACACACAGTGTCAATGGAGCCCCATGGAGCTGTGCCATATGGTAGCTCCAAATGCCAGGCACAGAGTGGAAGTTGATCCTGATATGTTAGTGTCTTCATGTTGTCACAGGCTCTTTTTAGGCCAGGTGAGTGCCAATTGCCATTCTATCATTTGAGGGATGGAGAATTCTAACTGGGATACCTTTGATGTATCGCATGCAAACAAAAATTACAAGTGCAGTTTGGAGTTATGTTTATTGTGCTCTGATAGCTTTCATGTTTATTATAATACCTGCACATATGTAATGTGTAATATCACCCAGTACTGTTTTAACAAATTTATGTATAGTAATTTTAAAGGTATGTAGTGCTAATAGTGCATCTTCTAAGATCGAGAAAGACAAGCAGAGATGTTATATTTTCCAAAGTCACAGAGGATGTGAAACATCCTTTGAATTCTCTCTGGCTCCAGAGTGGCTTTCCCTGTTGATCCACGCCACTTTGAATTTCTTGCAGTTTTCATACTTGCTGCACTCCATTCTCATAATTCTTCCATTCTTGCAAGGTAATAGGGAAAACTGTGAGGGGTGAAGCTAATTAATAGGGCCTTCCAGCTATGTCAAATGAACAATTCACGTGATGACAAAACAGGATGAAGAACATGCTTAATAAGAGTCATTGGGATCATTTTTAGTGTAAATGACACAAAATGGGAAGAATCTCTCACATTTATTATTTACATTTGCTATTATGCTTCTGTGACTGTCGCATTTATTATTTATATTTATTATTCTGTTTCTGTACCTGTCTACTTCCATAAACAGGATATATTCACTCTATTTATATTTACCTCTAAAATCTAATTCCATGAGAATTTTCTTCCAATTTTATGTTTTTACTTTTAACAGTGGAATAGACTTGTTAATAGCGTTGGGTTTTCTGTCCTGTGTGGAGCTATTATGAAAAAGAGTTCCTGAGGATGGACTCACTTGCCTAGTCATACCTAAGCACAAACAACTGGGAACATCCAAAGTGTCTTCTGCCATCAGAGCCCAGCCTCCTGGGATCTGAAGAGGACTCAGATGGTCTTGGTTACTTTTCTCTCATTGCTGGGACAAAATATCCAACATCCAAAATTAAGGAAGCAAAGGTTTATCTAGCTCACAGTTTGTGGAAGTTTCAGTCCATAATCAGCTGGCTACAAAGCACAGTGGTCTGGTACAGGGGCAACACTTCAAGATGGCAGAAGACAGAAAAGCAACGAGGACAAGACAGATGAGAACCAGTCTCTTTTTCTTCCCTTACATTGTAAGCAAGCTACATCCCCAATCCCTCTTCTTGTGGAGTCTGAGGATATTTACAAGTAAGGATGCTGGCTTCCTGCTGAACCCCTGAGTTAAACCTCTGACCTTCTCAAATTGACACAGTGAACAACAACATCCTAGAGTGTAATGGCTTGATCTCTGCACTCCAGGGAGAAGAGCTGCGGAGTTACTTAGTTAAGCTTTTAGACATCTCAAGTTGACACAATGTATCAACCATAACAGACCATGGTTGAGATACTCTCTTGAGGAAGAAAGCAGAGATGGGTCCTGACCTCTGTGCAGTATCCTGCTTCTTGTGCTTTACTCTAAACTTTTAGGAAAAGGTAGTCAGTCAGTCTTGAGGAAAGGTAGTCAGTCAGTCTTGAGGAAAGGTAGTCAGTCAGTCTTGAGGAATGGCTTCTCCGGTATACTCTGCCAGTGCGTGCGTAAACAGATTGATGTTCAAGGTAATGAAATAGTTTACTTGTAAATAAGTACCAAAATACACATTAGACATTATCAAATAAGAGCAAAATGCTCAAAGGAGAAGAGGAACTAGGGAGAGGGGAGGGAGAATGGAAGGATGGAAACAGGAAAAAAATGAGAAAAGAAGGAAAATTGGAAGCAAAGTTTTATAAATAAGGAGGGAGGGAAGCAGGATGCAGGAAAAAAGGATCACAGTATACCATGCAGAGGTCCAGATTCCCAGGCTGAATCTGATAGTTAGGTGTATCTCAAATGTACCAATAGGCTTAATTAATCAAAAAGATAAAATATTCCATCCACAGTTTAAACAAGTGTAATAGTTTTTCACAATGAGTCTTATAAACAATGATTTGAATAAAATTACAAAATATGGCTGAAAATATTGTTAAATAATCATTCAAAGAAAAATAAGAGCCTTCTATTGGTCAACGTCTCTGTAGATAGCATAGGTTTGTTTATACAAGGAAATGAATGAAATGCATTCTTTGCTCCCAGGGTCACACTTCTGTGCAGAAAGGCATGAAATAGAGGGGAAGAAATTTAAGTAATAAAAACAATTTTTACAAGTGTCACAAGTTGTTATGTAATGACTAAAGATTTTAAGTATTGAGACATATACTACAATCTAATTTAGGTAACCCAGAGAATGTGACGCATCCTTATCTTCTTGGTTATATATTCAGGGTTTTCCAGAGAAACGGAACCAACAATGTATATGCAATGCATAAGCACACACACAGGCGCGTTTCTGTGTGTGTGCATATGTGTGCGTGTGTGTGCGTGCGTGTGTGTGTGAAACTGTTTATAATTCTTAAGCAAACTCAAGCAAGTTCCTGCTGTAGTTCTAGCTTGAAAATATGAGTCTCCAGGTCCAGGAGGACTGGGTTAAAGTTTGAGTCCGAAAGCAGGGAAAGCCCCAAGTCCTAGCTAAGACAGCTGGGCAGGAGAAGCCCCCTCTGGCTCAGCCTCTTCACTCCACTTAGATCTTCAGTTTGACTGAATGAGGACTGTCCATGTCAGGGAAGCAATACACCTTACACAGTCTAGCGATTGACATGTTAATTCCATTCAGAAACTTCCTCACAGACTAACCCAGGATAAATGTTGACCAAATATTTGAGTACCCCAATCCAGAGTCAAATTGGCACAAAAAAATTAAACCATCATCCTGACAATGCCAAATGCTGTGATCTATGCACAACCCTCATCACTCACAAGTCAGGCCCCTCTGAATATTCATGGAGTAGACTAATGGGATGGAATGGGCTGCACAGCTCAGGATGTGGCTGCTTAT
The DNA here is from genome assembly GCA_004027455.1 of Hydrochoerus hydrochaeris. Lineage (NCBI taxonomy): Eukaryota > Metazoa > Chordata > Mammalia > Rodentia > Hydrochaeridae > Hydrochoerus > Hydrochoerus hydrochaeris. Next base: position 338,838 of record PVLA01000435.1, on the reverse strand, counting down.
CAGGTCTCCGGCCATTTACGCTCCGCCATTGCACGGCCCTCAGTTTTCCGAATGCATCACACCTCAACCCTGGTCTTTCCTCCTTGTGCAGGTTCCTCCCAGGCACATGTGTCTACACCCTTTCCCGGATAATCTGACTGCAGAGGAGAGTGAACTGAAGGAAGAAGCAGTGAAATGAACTGAATTAAGGCAGAGCTCAAACTATGCAATCAGGAATGATGATAGGAATGGGCGTGGATACTTCATCACCAGACCACCAAAAAGCCACAAGAGAAATCCTAAGCAAAATAATCTGGCACCAAATTCCACAATACAGCACAAGTAGCTCATCTAATTGTAATTATCATTGTAAGAGTATAGGAGAAATGCAATTATGTGACCACATACTACTAAGTAAGATAAGAAGCAAAATATCTACCTTATTAAGAATGACTCCTCGTATGAATTGAAATACACACACTAGTGGGTTTTTTTTTCTTCTTTTATTTTTCTTTTCCATAGAAAAGAGCCCAGGACTAGGAATCAGGAGGTCAGGCTTCTACTTCTTATAATAAATGCCTTTAGCTTCTCAAACCTGGTACTTTAACATTTCCCATCTATGTTTTCTGACATGCAAAACACAATCATTTGGTTAGTATGAGGCTCCTTAGACCTGGTCTGCGTGACAATAATCGGACCTCCAGACATCACATCCTAGGAACTGATAAGAGAAAGGCTAACTCCATAAATCTTAAATAAAGTCCATGCATTAGTTAACCTTTTCTGTATTGATCATGGAAAGTTTCTTTCTTAATCAGAGTAAAAGTCTTGGAAAAATTATTCATAAAATATTTGAATGTTCTGACCTAGGAATTAGAATTTATTAAAAATTGTTTGAAAAAGAGGGAGGAATATGACCATTTCTTAAGTAGTAGCCCCGATTCTAGAGTTGAATAAAGCTAAGATGAGAAAGTTTGACCTTGAGCAGACTTGTTCTTTTGACCAGGTAAAGGAGAAAATGTAGGGAAATTATGAACTTAAGTTTCACAATGCTTTATCTATAACTATGAAAGTTATACATAGAAAATAAAAAAGCTTGCAACATGTATACAAATATGAATCATTAAGTCCCACCAGGATTACAAAGAACAAACTTCAGAATCATTTCAGAATTTGGAGAAAATCCATTCACCTTTTTTCTTATTTTCTCTATAAACTTGTGGGGCTCAACACATGTCTGTTACATGAATGACCATGCTAACGAGGAAAAGAAAGCACCAGCCTTGTACTTGTTTAAAATATACTAATTTAAAAGATGGAACTTCAAAAGTTCCATTATCAATACATTTCAAGTAGTAGAACAAATATGAATGCATGAAATTAAAACCTGGACGAGGTATACATCTACTATGATCTAAGTGTATGGAAGACCCTGGGAGCTCATACTCTAACGTTTCATTGCTGGCCTGAAAATTTGATTCTTATTTGCTTGAGGTGGGATTACAGTATCGCTTACATCTGTGTAGAGGTTGGAAGCTCAGCCTTGGGAAACCACAAAGATTCGTAGGAAGAAAATCCCTGAAATGAATCTAAGAGTCTGAATGCAACAGCCCTTTGCAAATTGCTTCAAAGACAGGGAAAATTGAATCAAGAAAGGCAGCCTCACAAATGCCAAATGAAGAAATGGTTTATGCAAGAAACTCTAGATGACGTGGAGATCCCTCAAGTTTGAAAGTTATAATTAAGAATCATTTTCCCAATTTGCAATAGTATTGGAAATTTATTTAAAATAATTAGCAAACATGTATGCAAACACACGCAGTTGCATGTAATTATGGGAGCTTGTCTGACTTTCTGTAAATTGCCAGTGTGTCAGCTGGTCAGTGTCACTATCAGTTTAGCCATCAGAGGGGAAATGACTCAGCTAAGGATGCTTTAAATAAATGAGTGCATAGGTTCTCTAAAACTTCTCTCTTTTCTTGGGTCACTTTTATGCTTTATGTCCTACCCTTTCTTGTAACAAAAATCAATATTGCAATATGTCATTATAATTATTAATTTTCACTCAGCCTCAATTTTTTTCATGAGCTTGGAAGTATTTTGAATGGCAGTTCTGATGTTGTAAACTATTTAAATCTTCAGGAAATGTGTAAACTTCTACTATTGGCTGAATGACAAGGTTCTGATATTGGGACTATTCACAGTGAAAAATACCTGGGTAGTAAAATCAGGAGAGAATAATACACCATGATCCTCCAAGTTCACGAATTCACATTATTCTCGCAGTTGTCCTGAAAGGAACTTGCTTCTAAGTACAGGAAGCTTTATTCTTACACCAATAGAAGAAAAAATAATCCCATCTTGTTAGTAGAATAATAATGAATTTTCTCTTGATCTTTCTGTTTCTTGGTTCTTCTTGTATCTGCCAAGAACAGATGAGGAACTGAACTCATACACTTTGGGAAAAAACATAACACACTTAACACTCAGTATTAGGTTCAATTTCTTAATAGCCAGCTATAGTTTACCTAGGATGCATAGTTTGCAATTTAGAAATAAAAACCCTTAAATATGATGATGTATGTAAAATTTCTATGCTCATACAATGTAAGAGAGGCTCAGAGAAGTGAAAACTCATTCTTCATTCTGCCTCTGACTCACCTCTGTGGAGATTCAGAAAGAACTCTCCCAGAGGCGAGCTTGAAAAGTGCTGATTTGGTATTTCTGGATGTCTGTGTCCCTTACCATTAGATTCCCTGTAGAAGATAGTTGAAGGGAAGCCAAATAATGGTTTTTATTTCTTTATAATGTTTCTTTATAGTAAAGATTTTATGATTAAAATTTCTTTATAATAAAGCCATACAATGTTGTTTATTGGGTTTTATGATTTTTATGCTTTGGGCAATAGTCTACAGCATTGATATGACAGAAACCAAAGATTAAGTCCATGTGACAGGTATCTCCTGTCCAAATAAGATAGAATCCAATGAAAAAATAAAATTCAAATCATATAAAAATATCTCCAGTGCCAAAATCTTGAGCAAAAGACAAAATAGCTTCTCACTTATATTTCTCAGAACCCTGGAGCAATAATATGAAAAAGACAAAACAGAAGATGGCACATTGGAAGATACAAATTCATCACTGTTTCAGAGACAATTTTGTATTTTATACCAAACAAGTTTCTCCCAGGCTATATTGACAGAATTATTGTAATTTTATGGTGATTTTTTTCTTTGTCACATTGTTTGACTATAGCAATGCCAAATATGGTATTTGACAAGTGGGTGAAATGTTCTCATAGGTCCTGTAGTCAGTCGACATTCAGATGATAGAAAACTAGAGGCAAATCATTGCAGTTGACAATCTGGGAGTCTGTGCTGGCTGGGGATTAGAAAGCCAGTATTTAACCATATGTATATAGCTTTTTCAATCTACACACACTGCTTCCTCCTCCATACAGTATGATTTTTCCCTAGGAGAGTTGTTAGCCTACCTAGAATCACTTCAGTGTGGACACAGTAATGAAACACAAATCACTGGCACATTGCCAGGAAAAGAGCAGAACTCAGACCTCGATTGCCAACTTCAGAGCTTATTCCAGGATTTTCATGTGGCCCTGAGGTGTATATTAGTAATCGTTGATTTACAAACCTGGAAGAGATATCAGAAAGTTGTAAAACTGTTTTTCATCCTTGGGCAAAATTTTCAAATAGATTAGGAATCAAATCATTTCAAAGGATTGTAATAGTTTACTAAGAGAAGATCAGATCACTAGAGACTGACACTAAGTATAAAATTATCATCTTCCACTTATTTCTTGAGGAGATTCCCCAACTTGTAGATTACATGAATATTAAAGACATGTCAGTTCTCAATTAGGTATCAGCAAAGATAAGGGAGAAGTTATGAATACTGATGCATAGAAGATGCAATTAAGAGTCCAAATAGGAGCATTTATGATGTACTACTTGTCCCTGGTCCCAGATAACTTCTGGGATGTTGAATTGCAAGTGCTGTGATTAGTGATGTGCAATGATGAATTCTGGATCAGGCTGGGGAATGGAATGGGAAGGAGGAGGTCATAGGTACGTATCAGTCAGTGCTCTGTACAGAAACAGAATTCATATACGACATATAAATATACAAGGATTTACATGCTATGCTTACAATGGCTACCTGCAGAGCCCAAAAGGGCTGTCAGTGAGCTGGAAATCCAAGGGATCCAGTAAGGTAGAGGGCTGGGAACTCAATGGAGAATCTATGTGAGTCCATTTCAGGAAGGCAAAATGTGTGCTCTGGAAGCTGAAAGAAGACGTCCAAGGTGAAGCTGAAGACTGTAGCTCCTCTAAAAGAACAGATGCAAGAGTTCCTTTTTCATTTCCTTTTTATTCCATTCAAGCTACTTGTTGGTGCCTCTCAACGTCCAGAGTGGGTTCTTCAGTAAATCCCTTCAGCCACATCCAGAAACTATGCTATGCAATTAGCTGGGCATTTTGTATGTAAGTTGACACAAGAGTTAACTACCACAAGGTACAGACTTGTTGTTATGCAGAGCAAAACAAATATGCAGTTGTATAGTATGAAGACTATATTCAGTACTGTTATATACTAAACAATTATTCATGGAATATTTTTAGGCATTCTTTCTGCACACACAAAACACACAGACACCTATGAAATATGATGGACAGGTGAATTTTCTTGACTGATGTAATAATTTCATTATATATGTTCATAAATATCATTCTGGACACATTAAACATACAGGGAGAAAGCAAGTGCACTTTCAACTGATAATTAAGATTAAAAAAACATATACTTACCATTACTTTTTTGTTTGTTTGACACAGGTTGTCTCAATGTAGTTCAAGCTGCCCTTAAATTCAAGAGACAGGCTTCAAAGTAGTGGCAGTCCTGCATCAGCCTCCTGAGTACTGAGATTATATGTGTGAGTCACCAACTAGCTCAAAAAAAACTGTGTACTTATTAAGTGCATTATGTTGTTAAGAATAAAGTATTTGAAACTTGTTTTAAAACTATTCTTATTTGAAATTTCTTAACGCCTAACTGCACTTTGCAAAGAAGGATGTTTATTTTGGATTTAAGGCTGTTGAACTCATTTTATGTGATTCTTAATGTAGTTTACCATTTCTTCTTAGTTAACACATCCCATTATTTTCTTAGTAAAACCACAAAGTGGTAAAATTGTTTTTGCCACACTCTTGCTGCCTTCATTTACCATTACAGTTAAACTGAATTTTTATCTCAATTTTATATAAAAAAATTCTTTTTTGTATCCTATAAGGCTCAGGTTGCTTTGTCTATTTCTTATTTTGTTGAAACTTGCCTTTCATTTCCCTAGAAATACAAACCAGTGTTTTTAAGGCACAAAATGCATTTTTCGTTTTGTATTTGAATTGAATCACGAGTTGTCTTTCCCAAGTCTTTTTGGTCTCTGCTCCACATGGATACAAGCTCTCACATCAAAAGGCATTGGTGAGCTAATTTTTGCCAATTCTCATTGAACTTTTATGCTATTTATCATTTTCTATGTTTATAATTTATTGAGTAAGTTAGGTAGTGAACCAGTGGAGGAGAGGAATAACTTTTTAAAAATTATTTTGCACAGATGTTCAAATTTTGTCTTGCATTAAAAAGGAGACCAATTTAACCATCTAAAACCAATCATCACATAGTAACATTTTATATACAAGCATCTCTTAGAAGCCTACAAATTTATGTGGGGTTTAATAAACTGTCTTAATGACAGAATTAAAACTAGTTGTGATATAGAACTGTAACATCAAGAATGAAAACAGAGAAAAAAATCCTAAAATACATTCTCCCTTAAGAAATGGCATAGATAATACAGAGAAATGTGAAATTAATCTTCTGTTGCATAAACACAATCAAATTATTCACATGGTTTTTTATAAAAATGCTTTCTTCCTTAAATTATTGTTCAAAGCATACATGAAAAATAAGTGTGAAGGGAAGAAGAAATATCAATCAATTAGGAAAAATTTTCATATATTTATATTTTATTCTGGAGGAGAATGTGATAGATCTAAAGGACATAATAAATTTAAAACCCAAGCTAAGTATACAATATGCCTTGTAAGTCCTAAAAAACTATTAAAATACATTTAATCAAGCCCTAAGAGCATGCTTGCATTGCACTTTTGCACATTTGCCCATCTTATTTTTCGCTTCCTCTCTAGGTTAATGTTTACTAAGTAAATCTTGTATTTCCTGCAGGAAAGCAGGTAGCCTGTAAGACTCTTAATGTGAAGTTCTGTAATAAGACAACAGGATATTTTACTTTCTTTCTGTTTCCTTGTCTGCCCTCTCTGGGACCTGTTCACACTGACATTTTGTGACACAGTTACCATGCAGTTGACTCTAAAAATAACACCGGCTGCATGTGCAGAAGGTGCACCAAGGCATTGCTTTTCCAAGAGGCCTGCATCTCCATGGAAACCAGACAGGCAGAAAAGAAAGGATAAGTGCATGAAATTTCTGAGCTCTCAGAAACAAAGCTGAATGCTGAGCAACCACCTCATCTGAATTCAGCCTCAGAAAACCAGTAGCGGCCCTGACCCTGGATCGCCAAAGGAAGACAAGCTCCCTGCTGGCTCCAGTCCATGAGAAACACATCTCTTCTTCCAACTGGATGCATTTTAAAGGCTAGAAAGACAGGATTATTTTTCTTCTAAGTCTCTTTGGTGACCTTAATTTTACATTTCTATTCTGTAAAATGCAAAATTACAAAGAAAAAAATCTGAATTTGCTTATCCTTTCAAACAAGTGTTGTCGGCTATCTAGATGTCAAAGCTTAATGAGCAGTCCTTTGAAATCCTTAGGACATGCTATATTTTGAGATTCTTGCTCATAGTAGCTTAATCAAGCAGCAAGTATTTGCCAAATGTAAGGCATGTTACAGGCACAAAAAAGCATCCTCTATTTGAAAACTAAAGGACCATATGTCCAAGGAAAGACAATTGTACATATTCCCATGCTCAGAAGTTTTAGCAGAAACAGGCGGCTTCCATCGGATGAGAAAAACTTTATCTAAAATAAATATATAATGGGTCCTGATGTGTAAGTTGATTCTCTTTCTAAAAACTAACAAATCAGTTTTTATTACATTCAAAATAAAAATCGATTGTGATTGTGCTAAGGGATTGGTACCTATCTTTACAGTCCCACTGGACCGCACAACATGTCCGGCTCTTCTCACTATTAACAGGAATGTTGTGCTGTGGGTTCCAGAAAGGTGAGTGTAGACGTGGGTTAGTTCTGGTCCATTTGAGTTTATCTCTTTAGTTGTATCTGATGTAGTAGTTGAAAGAGTTTTCAAAATTCTAAAAAATTAACTGAACCGTGCATAAGCATGAACTATTCATTTTTGGTGAGGAACAAGCTATCAGTGTATCATGGCTCTTTTGCCACTACAAAATTTAGAAATTTTAGCCATGAAGTAACTATGTACAATATCTGAAACTCATTCAAAGTGGAAAAAAAAGAAAGGCAAAGAATACTGTTGATCTGTATCACCAGAGAAACAGATCATATATATGCATATATATGTCAAGGTAAGTTTACAAAGACTGCCTACTGCCCTCACTCAGGTGTGGAAGAGTGCAAAAGGACCATTGTGCCATGGATCCAGACAAAATCAAAGACCTGGAACTCATCGTACAATATTGTATGAATTTGTTTCAGGAAACCTAAGAGTCTGCACCAGCAGGCTGAAGAGTCTACCCTGGAAGCCTAGAAAAACATGTCCAAAGAGAATGATGAAGTGTGGATCTCCTTCAAAGAAGCAGAAGTGAGACTTCCTTCTTTCCCTTTTTATTCCATCCATGCTATAAGACTATTGGTTGGTACCACCCATGCCCAGGGGAAACTTTCCTCTCCCTTAAGTCCATCCCCTGCAACACCCAGAACTATGCTGAACCAATCTGCTAGGTGTTTCTTATCCGAGTTGATACTGCAGTTAACTACCACACTGCCCAACAGCAGGTAATTTGAGCAGACCATAGAGTGTAGCACTCAGTTTGAATTTTTAGACAAATGGAAGACTTTTACACAGTAAAAATTTTTAACAAAGAATGAAAAATGCAATAATTGTATGGCATCAAATGAAGCTTTAAAAATGCAAGATTATTTCTCAGAAGAGAAGAAAACCTAAGTTGTAGTGGAAAGTATTTTCTCTAATGCAACATAGTGACTGTTGTAGTATTTTAAAGAATGGAACCAAAGAAAACTCTCCTATATGATATTTCAGAGATTACCGCTGCAGTGAAAAAAAATGCATGTTGCTATTAGCTGAGGAAATCAATGAATTTAAGATGGTAAGAATTTGGAGCTCAAGTCCTTACATTTCTCTGAGTTCAAGTGATCATGTTTTGTTAGTTTTATGCGTAATGTAGATGTCATGGAGTATTCGGTGTTATTCCTTCAACTCGTATAAATATTTCTATTCTGTTACAATTCACTTCTACATGGACAATTGTCAGGTCAACTAGAGAATAAACTCTTACACACACACACACACACACACACACACACACGGTATAAACTGTCCCCAAAATTATGAGAAAAATATTTCATTGCATAGGTTTCCTGCACTTGGGTTCATGTCTGCTATAATTTCCAAAGAATAGGATTAATGCAATTTTCACTTTAACTTGGGGATCTTAAGATAATGGAGGTCTACATTTTAATTCCTCTTTTGTCAGAGGAGGCTGTACTCACAGAAAGTTTCCTGTTTACCATGGCACATAGCATGAGAGTGAAGCATGAATAGAGGTGTGTGGCCATATAATAAGAAACAATAGTAGCCTCACTGTAATCATTTTTTTTGCTTTTGCTTTTTTATTGCTTTTTTTTTTCTTTTTTTGGTAGCAGGAATCAAACTCAAGCCTGCCCGCTGCCAGGCAGACCCTGTGCTGCTGAGCTATATCCCCTGCCTGTTGCTGGATCCTTTAGTGCTCCAAAAAAAATGCACAGGATGAGTAGATGACCAGATATGCTACTGAGGAGGCCTAAAGGACACTTTTCATCTTCCCAATGAGATGTAGGAGTTCGAAGATAATGAAGCCCCTAGGTAGAGACAGAGTTGCAGTGAGGCGAGAAGGCTCAAAGATGCCAGCAGTGGAAGGTGTCTACTCATGCACTGATGATAGAGTTTGCATGCTGGAGACCCGGGGGGTGGTGTCTTTCAGTGACTGAGTTTACTATTAAAAGTCAGACCCTCAGCTCTCCCTGCGGGCACTGAACAACTGATATTTCAAATACTTTGTTTATAAAATCTAGAGAGTATTTACAACAGTAATTTCCATAGCACAGGAGCTTTCGTTTTTCCAATAAGGCATAGCCACTTAGCAAAAGATGATTGTAATTATTCCCAGGGTTCACTATACCCTCAGTTTCTAAACTCATCCATAAATCCTTAGCAGCAAACACAGATCTCTGGGAGAAAGGGAGAGGAAAAGGGATGAAAAACCAGATTAGTTGTGCTCAGCAGGAGTTGATTAGAACTAATATCAAGTCTCTTTATAAGACTCAGTGGCTTTATAGAAAGTAAGTCATATTTACAAAAGTTTGGGGTTTTGACAGTTCATACTTGCTATATTGATAATTTACTTGGGCTGTAAATAAGTGACTTATAGATTAAAAATACATAAATGCAATGAAAACATCTATAAAACAAGAGTCTGATAACTCATTGACATTCACTTTTCTCTTCTGGGGACACGGCAATTGTTTGGTTGTTTAGTCCTGGTCTACAGGCCTGTGGTGAAGGTGTGGATATGGTCAAACTTCATGTTCCAAATAGTAGCTGGACTTCTGCCTGAATCCTGCTTGCTAATGTCTCCTGAATTCATCTTTGAAACATTCTCACAATGTTTTCATTGTAGTTTTTCTTCTATTTCATTACAAAGATTATTTTGGCCCCTTGTTATCTCTTCATATTTTGTGCAATATATTCAGTGGTATGAACATATAGAGTGGGGTGAGTTTATCATGTTTTATATTATTTATGGAAAAAAGGACTTTGGATATTTAGGAAATACTATATAATTAGTATATTAAGGTTCTCCAGAAAAATGTACTCAGTATGATTTATATCTATCCATTTATCTACTATATCTATCATCTATCCATCTGTCATTTATCTCTCTATAAGGAGATGAATAAAAGGCATTATCTGAAGAGATTACAGAGACTGAGAATCCTATCATCTGCTGTTTGCAAGCCTGAGATCCAGGAAAGCTAGTGACATAAGTTGAAGGCAGTAGAGCTGGGGAGCTGATGGTTTAAATCCCATCTGGGTCTGAAAACCTGACAACCAAGATACTCAGGTCATGGCTCAGGAAGGCAGGTGTAAGAACAATTAAAATTTCTTCTTCCTTCTTATTCATTTTAAGACTCTAAATAGATGATATTATGCCTGCTCATATAATGGAAGGAAGTCCACTTTATAAAGTGCACATAGTTAAATGCTAACTAGAAATACTTTTCCACACTGTGGCCCAATTTGACACATAGTAGTTTCTGTCACAATACTGTATACTATTATTCCTAGCTTATATTCCTGTTATGGTTACTAAAAAATGCATGCAAAAATGTACCTATTCCCTTTTCAAATCCTATCACTCCTTTTCTAAAATATAGCAATTCATTTTTCTTAATTTAAAAATATATTGAGAGGTACACATTTATTAATTTATCAGTTTATTCAGTCTTTCAGTCATTTATCCATGCATTTTTCTAGACATTTAAATTATTTACAATTAAACATGTTTTAGGGATATTTTGCTTTCCTTGGGCTAAATGTAGATAGACAGAATTCTCATAAAACACAGCTGGAATCACTAAATTAAGATCTTTCACAAACAAGTAGGCTAATCAGATACTTTTGCATTATTCACACTATTTAAATTAAAACTATAACATGTTTGCAAAATCACAAGATTTTGTTGGTTTTGTTACACAATGAATAACACAAAACAAAGTCTGAAACAGGCATGATGTCTTGAAAGACGGTTATTTAATTTTGATGACTTGGCAGAGGTAATTTGTAATCTTTTTATTGCATTTTCTTTTGTTTTCAGAGTTTGTGCAATGATACTTTTTGACAGCAGTCATCAGTTTTCATATACTATCAACATCTCCACAATATCATAAGCATTTGTTTAGTATTTAATCAGTTTCAAGAGATCCACAACAGAACTTGTGAAGGAAATTGAGGCCAAGAGAAGGAGTTATTCCCACAGAAAAATTTTATCGGTTGTTACTTGGAAACCTCTTTGATGATAAAATAGCACATTAAGCTAAATTAATATATCACAAAATACTAAATAAATTGATTTCTAGTCATTGACAAAAGTCAACATATTGCACAATGGTGCTAGAGCATTAAAAAGCATGTCAAATTTTATCAGCGCCTATTCAAGTTTCTGAAGACATTAGAGCAAGAATCTACAGTTCTGTCTTGGTATTGGACAAAAAACATATATGAAGAACAATTCTCTTTCTACTTAAAGAGTTATTCTGTCATTAGAATTATGATATCATGCATTCAAACAATCTGTTCTTTGTTAATGAGAGATAAAAATATCATGAACAGAACTTGGCTGAATCCTTACATTAGCACTTCTTAATTTAAAATCATGAGCACATACATGTCAAAAACTGAGATGTGTGCAAAGAATACTCTAAAATAACCTTGAATATTGAAGATAATATTATATAAGAAAACATCAAAAAAGCATAAAAGACACTCATTGAAAGCTTTTCAAATAAAGAGTGTAAGTAATGGCCCAGGTTCATGAAATACTATTTCAAATAATGAGTTCTTACAACTATTTTGACATACACCAAGTGTTATTTTAAAAAATTTTAACTAATATACAAAAATATAAGAATTATACATATCTGTAGGAAATCATGTGGTGTGACAATTCACATATTTGTTGTAAAATGCTTAAACCAGGATAAATAGATCTCAAAAAATCTTTTCCCTTTCTTTCTTTCTTTCTTTCTTTCTTTCTTTCTTTCTTTCTTTCTTTCTTTCTTTCTTTCTTTCTTTCTTTCTTTCTTTCTTTCATACCAGGGATTGAATTCATGACCTTGTGCTTGCCAGAAAGGTACTTATGCCCCTGAGCTCAATCCCAACCCCCTATCATTTATTTAGACTGAAAACATTCAAAACGCTTTCTTCAGTATACACAGTATAGATGTATGAAAATATTGCACCAAAATCTAATATGTATAATAAACACTTTTTCCAAGTCTTTTATTAAGCTTTTTGCAATGCGGAGTGTATTATCTATAGTTCCACTACTGTAAAATACTGCATAAGAACTTCTTACTCTTAATCTAATTGTAACTATAAATTAGTACCCAGTGATAAACATTTCCCATTCCTTCATGTTCCCTAATTCCCAGTAACTATCTTTATATTTTCAACATAGACAAGAAAAGCATTTTATGTTCTATTTATGAATGAGATCATGCAGTTCTTGTCTTTCTGTGTCTGACTTACTTCATTTAAGATAATAAACCATCATTTCCAACCATGTGTAAAAAAATGACAGGATTCCATCCTTTTCATGGGTTAATAGGACTCCAGGTTTATGTGATACATTTTCCTGACCCATTTGTCAGTTGACGAGCACTTAATTTGCATTTCTTTGATGTTTTGAATAGCGATTTGTTAAACATAGGAATGCAGATGTCTCTTAGGCATATTGATTTCATTTTCTTTGTCTGTATATGCAATAATAGGATGACTGGGTTACATAGTAATTTCATTTTTAACTTATTGAGGAACCAATATCCTGTTTTCCACATGGTTATACTAGTTTATATTTCTACCTATCATATGCCAAGCATTATCATATGTCAATTAAAATGTTAAATAATAGACCATGTATGAGCTGTGTATTTGTAAAGGCCTTTGGGCTTGATCTCTGCAGAGAAATTTCATAGCCTTGTCTCACCTCCATGACATGAGGATGGCCACTGTCTTGGTTACTTTTCTCTCATTGCTGAGACACAATACTAACACTTAAAATTAAGGGAGGAAAACTTTATTTAGCCTATACTTTGTGGAGGTTTCAGCCCATACTCAGCTGGTTTCAAGGCAGGGTTGCATGGCTGAGGGACAACTATTCATAGTGGTTGCCCCTGAATGATCCTGAAAAAGGCAAAAAAGAAAAGCATGCCTCCTTTCTTCCTTATATTGTATGCTGGCTACCGAACCCTGGGCAGGTACAGCACTCCACTGCCAGTCCCAGTGCTAGATAGTGAATCAGTCACAAGCACTATACTCAGCCACCTTCATGACTGCATGAGGTTTTGGAGGGCATGCAGACCCAAACCATAACAGTTACTAATGCTTATGGTACTATGCTTTTGTGGTTTTTTAAATAAAAATATATCTATCTCTTAAGAGAAGATGTACATAGAGACCTTATAGTACAAGAAAAATAACATGGCAATGGTTTATTATATGCTTACTCTATATATGTGAGAATATAAATTTGGGAAATATTACAGTAAACATATTTTAAGAGGTTTTTCTGATACATATATTTTACTAGCAATAAAAATTAATATTTTCAGTAATTATTGACAAATACCATCTATTTATTTGTCATTAACTTAATAATTTAAATATTTTTAAACAATCTTTAATTTTTTTAGATTTGTTCACATAACTTCATCTTCACTTTTAACGAATATTTTAAAATTTCTATTTGTGTCCACTTTCTCCATCAGAAGTCTAATCTTGCTTGGATTTACAAGTATGATGAGTATGACTCAATTTTCTTGATTTTTTTAAAAAAGTTTGTTATATATATTCCTTTATTTTTTTCAGTGACTTCTGACATAAATCTTTTTATATTTTTAAAGCTACATCCCTCTAGACTCAACTTGTATAGAGTTGGAAGCAATCATGAATAAAAAATAAATTGTGACTGGACCTTGGGAATAATGTATATTTTATTGTATGTCAGCATGGCAGAGAGTCATATTGGACTAGTACTGTCATGTAAACTAAGTAATGATTTTCAATCCTCGTATGTTAATTCCGTATTGTTAATTAGACAATTTTCTTTCCTTTTCCAAATGAAAATGCTTTCTGCTTTTAGATTTATTTCCAGCAGAAGAATTCAGTTGTGCAGTAGATGTCACTCTAAGGCTGTTTTACTCTCATTTGATTCTTTTATGTTCACACTATCAAACTGGAATTAGACATTTTTAATTGCCTTGATGTTAAAACTATTAAATATATTTTAATGATCAACTTTAATTGAAAATCCAAAAGAGAAGTAGATTACCTTTTACATAAAAATAATTATTTTAGGGTAGTGATACACATGAAGATTTACACATTTTTATGCAGGTATTTTTTAGATGAAATGTGTATGAAACTTGTATAGCAATTTCCATTTAAAGGGTTTTATAAACTCAAATGTGCCAATAGAGCTTAATAAATGTTGTAAAAGATTTAATTTCCTCATTTCCGTCATTATATATGTAAAGTTTATTATGAAGTAAAATCTTGCTGGAAGTTATTTACTATTTCTAAATTGTGTCTTGTGGGCTGGGGATTCAGCTCAGTGGCATAAGTGCCTGCCTTGCAAGCATGCAGTCGTGAGTTCAACCCCTGGTACCTATTTTTAAAAAAAGTTATTAAATTGTGTCTTGAAAAAGTGGTTAAGCCTTGAGTTTTAAAACGCGTTAAAGAAAGGAACATTTATAGAACAAGTTCACTGCATAGTCCTTTTCCTTTAGAACATTCTCTTTGGAGTCTACTTTTACACTGTTTCTTTCACTTAAACTTCTTCTTTTGATTCTAAATCACTGCCATCATAGATTCTCATAAAGCTCTCAATAAAAAGTGCTGTTTTGTCAGTTTAAGTCTCATATTTAGTAGTATGAAGCATACATTCAATTTTTGGAATGCTCTTTGCAATACTCTTGCAATGCTCTCCCAGGTAAATATTCTGAATCACTGAGTTTTTCTACTATTAATAATATTTAAAATTTCTCAGTTCTACTTAGTTTCGGTGATGTAAATTGGAATCAAAATGATTTATACTGTCTGTTGTTAAAGATAAAAATAGCTGCTATCAGTCAAGTGCTTGTTACATCCTAATGCCCTTGCATAGTGTTGAGATATCTTTAAGTCTGAGTGAACCAACTGCTCTAATGCTTTGGCAGCACAATACATCATGGGTTAAACTTTTGAGCTCACTCACTCCAAACCCAGTGCATACATACCTCATCCAGTTTCTGTTTTGGCAACTCTACAGCAGGATTCAAACTCCCTCCAAGCTTTACATAGCCTGTTCACATCCGATCCCAAAGTCTCAGTCCTGAGGAAGCAGGGATGCTGTGAGTAGACGAAGTGATGAACCATAACGACCATCTCACTGTACACTTTCTCTTCATGTTCCACTGATGGGAAAGTAAGCAAATAGCTCCAAGTGTCACATTTGGAGATAAAATGTTAGGTTTGTCCTCTTCATAATTTACACAGCTTTATGATATAAAGTATATGGAGAAAAAACAATATTCATCTTTCCTCTTGAAACGTAAGAAATACTCATTGTTCATAGATGTTCATGTTTCTATTGGGGGCTTACATTATTATCCAGAAGACTTAGTGATATATAATATAGCTCAATAACTAAAAGGAATGGTTAAAAATAATGACAATCATCTATATCTAATGTTCTAGAAAATTTAGTGTCAAGATTAATGCATTGCTGAAACGATTTCTATCTATTAATTTTATAAAATATATACTGAATTTATATTAAAATTAATTCCTCCAGTGGACTGTATGATAAATTTTCTTTTAGGAATAGGATAATATGGCACCAATTATGCAGACCTATAATAATTATGTGATACTGCTGGGGGCACAATTTTGACAGGAATTGCTTCTTCATATGCAATATTTTCTAAGTCATCCATTTTCCCCTTCATTAAACTGAGGCTAATTTTACTTCAATGTTACCTCTTCTAAAATTTTATGTATCTTTGTATTTTTACAAATTATTAGGATATGTGGCAAATTTTGGCTATAATACTATACTTCAACAAAATGTTTATTAAATTTCTAACACTGGTTATAACAGAACCAAAAATACATAATGTGTTGCTTTGCATAATACAAAATAAAATTTTAATTTGGTACCCAAGTTATATAAAAATTATATAATTGTGAAATGGTATGTTTTCTTGTTAGCATTAAAATGCTGGCAATTATATTGTAGGCAACTCCATGGAAATTAATTTTGCTCTAAAAATACTTTGAAACAGAATCCTATAGATGCATAATCTA
The DNA here is from genome assembly GCA_004027455.1 of Hydrochoerus hydrochaeris. NCBI lineage: Eukaryota > Metazoa > Chordata > Mammalia > Rodentia > Hydrochaeridae > Hydrochoerus > Hydrochoerus hydrochaeris. Next base: position 322,484 of record PVLA01000435.1, on the reverse strand, counting down.
TTTGAAATCAGTTTGAGTATACATTTATATCTGTATAAACTAAGTAAATTAGTTTCTCAGATAATGAACCAACAGTCTCACTATTTTTGTCTTATCTCATTTTGCCTGTGTAAAAGAAAGGTGGAAGAAAGTCAATAATCATGTTATGACACTGTTTAATGAATTTTTCTACCCACAGGGAAAATGGCAAGAAAACTAATGGTTTTTCCCCTTAATTTAGAAACAACTTATAAACTATTATTTTTCTGACAAGAAGCAAAAGGAAATGTTTGCTCTGTCTAGCTTTTATCTGATTTTAGCTTAAGCATATGTTACTATACTGCCAATATGGAAATAAGGACATTTTCTAGAACTGCTCTAATGTGTTTTCATTACTGACTGTGACCTCAATGGACATGCTTCCTCAAACATAATACATTTCAGGCCATCTAAACTGTCTTTCTAGAATTTCTCTAACCCATATAAACCCAGAAGAAGGATGCAAATAATATTTTGAAAGATTATGGAAGTAAGACTCATGAGAATGACAGTCAACACTGTGTGATTTTTCTCTCTTTTGTGAGACTGCCTTGTCTCTGCTCTTGTAGGGTCCTGGCAATGGATCAACAGTTGTTCAATAGACTCCAATCAGATCTTCTTGCTTATTGGCTGTTAGTACATCACTGTCTCACGCCTGAGAGAGTGAAAGCATCTCTCCATTTATAGCAGGCAGAGCTTCATTCTGAAGCTGACACTGCCAGATTGCAGAAAATGAGTGCTTTTTAATTGACTCACACATTCTGCATATCTGGAAGGTGCCTATGGAGTATCTTTCCTTATAGTATCTGTACGGATCAAGACTTGGATACACTCACACACACAACACAGACGCGTATTTAATGTACATGGTATTGTTTAAAAATCCATGCACATCCTTACACATTTTCAGATTCACATTTTAGGAGAATTTGCTGGATTGAGCAACATAATTATACCTATTTAACTGAAGAGAAAACCAAATGACATCTATTTAGGACTGCAGAATTCCTAAACTAAGGTTGAGTTTGAACCCAAGTCTGTCATTTTATACCAAAAACACTGGACCACTCTTTCTATCTGGATGAAGCTCTCTCACTGATGCTGCTTTCTAAACTCTGGACAGGTGTGGGCACCCGTAGGAGGTGTCTCATGCCCTGATAAGTGTCATGTTTCAGGAGGCAGGTCCATTAAGATCACAGCCACTGACAGGAACACTAATTTTCATGCCTTTTTCTCTAAAACAAAGCAATAGATGAAGCTGAAACAATTGTCGCACTGCAGTGTGACTTCTAAAATTACTTCCACAGGCTACATATCCATAAAGTACCAATATATAAGTGGTGCCAGCTGGAACTATGTTAATGTCTTGACTCTGTACATCTAAATTATTGTCAATTTGAAATGACCACATCCAACATTTGTGTTTTTAATAAAATTAAGAGGTTTGCAATACATGTTGGTGTAATAAATGTTACTAAAGGATTGCTCTGTCATACTCACTATTCAATTGTGTATTAAATATGTATAATACATATTTATTAAATTGAATAAATATTTTTCAACAATTTTTAACATTTTAGATATCGTAAGATGGCATCAATCATATAATGCATGATCTTTCTTTCTGAAAGCATTTTTTTCTTCCCAGGTATACAGTATTATCATACTGCTGATTGCATTTCAGCAAGGGAGTTTATATTAAACATACTCTTCAGCATAAATTAATGTAAAGCAGTTAGTTGTGGGAACCTTTATTAGTTTTGAGTTGCCAGATCTTCAGCATAAGCTAGAGACTAATAGGAATGAAAGTTATGGTTACCAGCAGTTCATACCTTTGGACTACACACGCATTCATCCACTTTGAACTAGCGGATGAAAGAAAGAGATAAAGAGAGAGACAGATACAGAAGGAAAGAGACAGAGAGAGGGAGAAAGAAGAATGAAGTGTATGCAGCATTTCTTATTTCTTATTTTCATGGAACAATAATGTCACATATTTATTTATTCCCTTCTGATCTGCCAAAGGTTCAGAATCTTTCATGATCCACTAGTTCCAAGAGCACACAGGGTTGTTATTTGTTTAAGGATATGTATGTGAAGGTGCATCCAGAACACCAGAGAGGCCAGAGACCTAGAGAGTCACAGAAACTAAAGTATTACCATCTTAGGATCCGAAGGGAACCTTCTCAGAGAGTAGGATGCCACGGGAAGATATCTGCTGAGTTTAGTGTCTTTGGCGAACTGACTCGGTTGTTTAAGGGGTATCCAAATGAATTATAAAGCTCCAGAGAAAGTGCACATGGTCTTTTATTTTGATTTTTATGGTTTTGAAAGAAATTAACTTGGGGATTCATTATAAATTATTGAAAAGTATGTGCTCTTTATAATATAGGAATGGTAAATTTGTCACACTATCCCAGAAAGTATCAAGAAATTTAGTCAATTATGCTCATGAAAAATTTTTTAAAAATTGGAGACAATTATTTCAATTTTTGAATCATTTGGAAAGTTAACTTAGCTATTTTAAGGTCTGATTTAATGCTTATGAAATAATGTTTCACTTTTGTTGAATAAATGGATAGGATAATAAAGGCACATTATGAGGCAGCCACCAGCATGCCACCCTGGTAAGTGGCTGCAGCTTGGCAAGCCACGGTTGCCCCAGGGCAAGAACCATATCAGCGTTTCCTGAGATCCAAGACACACCATGTTGGACCTTGGGACGCTGAGAAAACGAGCAGCAAGTTCACCCCTCTGGTGGGCGGCTGTGAGCCTACTGGGGCGCAGGGTAAGAATCAAACATCCACACCCCCCCCCCTCCATAGCAAGTAGAGCCAGAGATCTGAGCACGTCTTGCGAGTTTGACTATATGCGATATAGCAAATCAGGGGGATTTTCTTCAGCCATCTTTTTGAGGGCAAATATTTTTTATTTCTGTTTTGCTCTGTTTTGATCAATGGTATTGCTTTATTCAGTATTCTGTTCTTTTAATTTCGGTACTTCCTTCGATATTGCTCTGCCTGATTGAAGGAACAACTAGTGTGAAGAAAACCAAATGTACTATTGTGCCTATTGCTGTTGTTCCGGTGGCCTGCCGTGAGGTTCTGTGCCAATTTTACTGCACTGCCTCAGTTGACTGTGTCCTGTCTTGTTCTGCTGTATTTTACCACCTTCAAAATAAAATAAATAAATAAAATAAAAAAAAAATAATAAATAAGAAAAAATTTTTAAAAAGTAAATAGCAACAACAAAACAGATCAGGAAAGTACTGAGTAACCTGAAACATGATATAACTAAACAGATAATGGACTTAAAAAGCAAAAGGAGGAAAAGCAAGTGCTCTAAGGGATATAACTGCATCTATATTTAAGGGTGTAGAAATGATAATTATGTTGTTAAGTTTTTGTTGGATCAGAGAACGGAGCTATTTGCAACCTCACTGTTTGAATGTCCACTTTGTATGCTTTGATTTTGCAGCTTGAACAACGACATTCAGGAAGACAATATGTAATGTATCAACTAATGATTTCTTACTGTTCATTTTTTTTCTGAAATTTTGTATTGTTTCTACCCTTTTTTTCTGTTTTTCTTTATTTTTCCCCTCTCTTTAAATAAAATTAAAAAAATGCACATTATATTTTACCTTACACTATATTAAACTCAACTTTTTCATGCACTTCTAATAAAACTCAATTATAAGAGTTTATAACACTTTTATTTGAGATTCTTTGAACTGTTTGAGTATCATTAGAGGTTTACAATGAGAATAATATGTAACAACATTTACTGAATTGGTACAAATCATGAACTGAGTCTGGGATATAGAATACTAAATTTTCTGTCTTTATTGAGTTTTTGGATCCAAAGTGCTTTCTGTTTAATGGTGCAACATCTTTTAACTTCCCAAAGAAGTATCTCTAGGTAGACTGTTAAGATTTGCCAGAAGTGTGAGATGGTCAAGGTTTTATGAGAAAAGTGAGCCCGTAAACCTCAAAGACAGAGTCTCCTGCCTGCGAATTGTATTTATGTGCCTGCTGGCAGGGAACAGTTTAAGAAATGCAATTAGATTTGAAAAAAAGTCAGACTGGAAAGGTTATAGTTAATTTTGGCAGCAGGAGAAAATATTCTGAAGATTTCTAAAGCTCTGTGTGTTAAGTACTTATGGGTAGATTGTTTTTATTAACCAGTATCCTTATCTGTGGTGCAATTTAAATGGGAATGGGTGTACTTATCTGCAGTTTCTCTGAAAAAAATTAAGTCAGCAACCTGTGGCTTAAGTAGCTGACAGAGAAAGGCAAAAAGGGCTTAAGAAATTATGTTGCAGTGTTGAGTTCACCAAGGAAAGTGTATTTCCACTTCCCTTGGTGCCAGCATCATCATTTGCAAGCTATTCGTTTGACATAGACATTTACCTACCTGAGCACCAGATTGTTGAAATAATTATAATTCATAATGTGGCCACAGTGTCTTTAAACCTTTTAATTGACGATCCTAGGAATTGTACATGTATCAAAGGGTGGCATTCCAGGGAATAATAATGCATCGTAACAGGGAGATTGCATTTAAAAAGATTGTTTTTTCCCCTCAGTGCTTTCTCACTCCGACAGCTAAAATTGCTTTTCTCAAATCTGTCAACAGGTTCAGATACAATATAGTTAAATGAGTTTCCCAGAGTTTGAGGAAATGATGACGTACAGTTTGCAACTTTAAGGAACGTAAACAAGCCAAGAGTACCACCTTCTACAGTTTTGCTTGAGGAAAAAAAAATTAACAAAAGTTAATCTCATTTAAATGAAAATAGTGTAAAAAGAAACCTATTTTGCCTTTGTTTTTATTCTGTTAACATGTAAAATCATTAAGAAAATAGGAAGTTTGGAGAATTATTACCTGAGGGTTTCACATTCTTCTATCTTCTATATTTTTTCCAGGAGAAGGACCTGGCGCAGCTGAATAATCAGACTGTTCTTGCTTTTTATGACTTTTGTGAAGAGTAAAAAAATGTTACTTTTCTATAAATACATATTCTAATATAGCAATTCTGAAATCAACATTCTTATCTGAATGAATGATTAACTAATCACAATGTTTACAATCTCAACCTGTCAGTAACAATGTATAGGAAATAAATGAAAGAAAACCAAATGAATTTAGTGTGACAAACATTATATTTTATCTTTGCAGTGTCATTATATATGAAAACAGGTTGAAAATAGCTTGTGAACTAAAATGAGTTACTGGTTTTTTGCATTTGATAATGATTACCTCAATACTACTTGAATTTTTTGTTGTTGGCAGTGGTACTTGAAAGACACCAAGAATTCTTAATCTATTTTTGTAACAATTAAGTTTGATAGAAAACTAATATCAGTATCTATGATTGTGCATATTTCACTACAAGTGAAATCTGGATTAAAATGAAAATGTTAAAAGAAAACAGTAATTTAAAGTCTGAGTAGGGTCATTATTTTGAATGCAAATGTTGACTTTTAAAACTAGCTTGTTATATTTCTAAAGTTTATAGTCTTGTTATCTTATTTGGTTTCATATCTCTATATTGGAATACTGGATTTAAAATAATAACAACAGAAACACATTTTATATTTTGACTCGTCCATTGTGAATACTTAAAAAAATTCTTTTTCTCAATGCCTTGTTACATGAAGTTTAAAATAATATGTATGGAGAGACTATTATAAGATTTTTTAAAAAGAAAAAAAAAAGTAAATCCACTTCTCCTAGTCACTGATTTTTCACTTCAAAGCCTGAGCTTTGAGATTTATCAAAGGACTGGAGCCTTTGACTGGTCTTTGAAGAAACTCTAGTCTAACACAGTGTAACAACACTTCAAGATCAACACTGAGGCTTGAGAGCCGAGAAGCTGGAATATGAAATGCTTCATAAACCCAAAGTGAAAATATTGAGTCATAGTTTTAACCACTGCCTATAAGCTGTCGTGAGGATGTAACTGTCTTATGAGTTCCTCTGCCGTGTGTGCACCCTAATCCTCATTATGCAGCAGATTTGAACCAAATGTTTCTTGAATGGATATTGGATGTAAAGTATCAGGTATTCTTTTGCAAGCCATCACCAAGGGAAACTTTAAATGGAGCACTTCTGGCAGGGGCAATGTGTCCTAGGACATAATGACACATGGTGATAATGGATAATGCTACTGGTATTATTTTACACCAGATATTCAGTTTTGCACAGATTCAAAACAAACATAGTTGAAAAGATAAAATAGTTTTCAGAAAACTGAATTTTCTTAAGTCTATTAGAGAGAAATCACTATGAAATTGTTTTCAAAAACAAACCTATTTATTAATTTTTTTAGCAAAAATGGAAAGCTTCTTCTTCCAGGAAAGATTTCAGATGAAATATCTGAGGCAAAGATTTACCTCAGAAATAATCAGAAACTTGAAATGTTTCAGTGTAAAATGTCACAGTGCTAAACCCCCTTTTTTAAAGTAGTGGCACGATGCAGTATAATTACTTTCTAGATCCTCATAGGATCAGATGCAAGGCCTGATGTTTTAGTGTCTTAGGTTTTTATTCTTAGTGGAGAAATGTGTATTGATATCCATAGAAAATATATCGACATGTTGTTAAGTGTGCCTAAAAAGTCTAAAACAAGCAGCAAACTCAGATGTCAGATAAATGAAGCCCATAGAGTAGTGAACTAACAGAAAGTTCTTGGCCTAGAGAAAGCCACTGTTTCGTTGCCCAGGTACCATTGTTTATTGCCACTAGAAACAGGGCACAGTATCAATAGAAATTGTGTAACAGAACAGAAGTTGGAAGTCAACATCGTAGGTGAGATTTTTAACATTCTAACAACTGAAAATAACTTTTTATTTGTTAATTCTTTTAGACCAAAAACAAATCTTGCTCCAAAAACCACTGCAGTTCCAACAATATGTAGATTTTTTAGCCTGTTCCACAGTGTTTAGATGCACACTTTGGGCAGATGTGAAATCTCTCTATTATTTCCTACCCCCTATTTGATTCATATAGCTTCAATGTTTTAGTAATAAATCAAATACATGCAAAATAATTACATTTGAGTGTTTAACTTGCAGTACATTCATGTGATTAAATGAATATGCAAATAGGTAATTTCTAATATTCTGTCCTATCCTACTATAGAAATGGGATCTCTCACTCTATAGCCCTTTCTCATTAGTACTTGTTATTATGGTAATTAATATCAGTAAGCCTAGAAATCTGCATATTTAAATCCATGAATATAGAATATTTCTCCATTCATTCAGTTCTTTTTTCTTTTATTCATCCATATTTTGTAATTTTTTTCATGATCATATTTTGTTTGACTTGCATTTAAGAAATCTTTCCTTTTTATATTATAAATGATAATTTTATGGATTTCAAATCTTTATTAGGTTTTGCTCATATAGGGGAAAACAATTATCTCTTTAAAGTGGTTTTATGTCTGAACTTACTAGCCAGTGTTGCAGTAACAGGTATAAGCTTTAAAGAAAACAGTGACTATTTCCTCTAGGTTCTAGTAATTATTACCTTTAGGAATGAGGGGACAGTTTTGATAAAAATTGTCCAATAGGAATTGGACATCAAATTTGTGTATAAAATTTCTTATGTTTTTAAAAGTTGGAAAATAATCTTTAAATTTGTAAATTGTTCTAGGCCAAAACCATAACCAAACAAAAAAATTAAAGAATTGATTTTATATCTAAACTTATGCTTCAGTTGAAAGACTGATTTTTTTTTTTTTAATAATCATGTTATCTATAAATAAATGGACTTTTATTCTCCATTTTTAAATCTTCATGTTTTTTATTTACTTTACTTTTCTTATTACCCTAACAAGGATGTCCAGTGTGTTTGTGCACAGAAGTGGTATTATGGTTGATATCAGAATCTCAAAACTCTCATGTACTCAAAGGTCAGGCTTTTAGAAGGTTATTAAATCATGGAGGCCCTGTGCTTATTAGTGGATAAATCAAAAGATGAATTCAACTAAATGTTCTGTTGGGAGAAAGGCCTGATCAGAAGAAGCCAGTCTCTGAGACATGACCTAGAAGTGTATACGCCACTCCATGGCTCCTCCTCTCAATCTGCTTCCTGGATTCCATGACCTGAGCAGCTTTCTTCAGTAGACGCCAATCCACAGTGTCATTTCTGTCTCAGACCCTGACAATATTGACTGATTTCTGAAACTATGAAGCATAAGAAACCTCTCTTCTTTAAATTTTGGGCCCTGGATATTGTGTCCCAGAAATAAGAATGATAGATTAAATACCAGAGAAATGGGGTCATTGCTGTGAACATACCTGCTCATGTGATTTAGAAGGATTTGAAAGTAGTTTGAGACAAGAGTTTTGAAAGGTTTGGAGATACTGGTAAGAAAAATATCTAGAACACTGTAATCCAAGCTCAATGGGAGCTCCTGATCATAATTCAGAAGATGAGAATACTGAAAGGTGTAATATGGTCCTGCTACAAATATTGTCTATGTTTTTCTCACACCCTCACACTTTTCAAGACACTGAGATTAAGAGTAGTGAACTAAATAATCTGGTGGAAGAAATTTCAAAGTAACCTAATGATTAGACTGTGGCATGGGTGCTGTTGTTGGATTTTAGCCAGTTTCCATTGAAAAAGAGAATCAAATAGCACATTTGAAACATTTTTACAGTTCCCCAGATAAGAAGGGCATACAATGTTGGAGCAGAGGACACCTTAACTAATAAAAAGATAAACTTTAAAAGGCAGGCAAATGCTTTGTGTCAGGATAATATGAATGATGCTTTATGGGAGCTCAGAGTACATAACACATTATTATTTTTCACACTTTTTATCCCAATAAGGACAATCTAGCAAATTGGTTGCTGGGGACTCAGCTCACAGTGCTCAACCCTCTACAGGCTTAGAAAGCTCAATGGCCATGATCCAAGGAGGACCATCTCCTGTTCATGGTGGATGTTTCCATCATCCATATGGGTTGGTTTTAAGAACATGAAGTATGTGAGAATTGTGGGATCAGAAAGGCTTCCACTCAGATTTCAAGCAGTGCTTCTGAGAGAATAGTGTGACAAACTGTGAGAGTGAATCCAAAAGTGCAATGAATACCCTAGGAAGTTGGTGATGCCAAAATATGCCATGAGTACTAAAAAGGCTGCTGACTGTAAACAAGGCCACACCAAAACAGATGCCATAAGGACAGTAATTGCCAATGTTGTGTAAGTGGAGCTGCCTAAGCTGTTTGGATTCACATCTCACCACAATGTGCCCCAGCTGCTATACATGGAGATACGTGATTTATTGTTTGCATTTCCAGGTTATTATCTTTCTTTAGTTCCATTACTTTCTACTTTCCTTTTTGAACTGATTTACCCTGTGCTATTGTATGGTGGCAATTTTCAGTTCATTTTTTGAGTTTTACAAGGTTTCACTGTTTGGTGTTTTCCTTGAGTCTCAGAGGAAACTATAGGCTTTTCAGCAGTACTGGAACCCATAAGATTTTGGTAATTTTTAGTTACAAATAAAACTGATTCTTTATAAAGAGCTGCAAAAATGACCCAAAGACACTTATAGGCTCAGAGGCAAGCTTTTAGAAGGTGACTGGACCATGGAGTTGTTTATACTCACTCAGAATTAGTCCACAGATAAATTCAGGTCTAAATGTTCTGGTGAGGAGTGGTAGCTTATCAGAAGAGTCATATGACTAGAGGCATAGCATGAGTGGTAATATCTCTGTCTCTGTCTCTTATTTTCACTCTCTGCTATCTGGTTAACATGACATGAATAGTTTTCCTAAATGGTAGGACATTCTATCACCCATTTTTCTTCTTGAAGTCTTCTGATCATGCACTGACACTTCTGAAGCTGTGAGCCAAAAGCAACTTCCTTCATTAAATTGTGTCCTAGCAGTGAAACAGAGCCTATGACCAGTGGGAAATAAAAGACATAACAATGTACTTCTGGGATAAAATCTACTTGGTCATAGTGATATTTTTATATTGAAGAGTCACTTGAAAATATTGTGTTAATAAATTTTGATTTTATGTCCATAATTTGTTGGTTTCTTGTGTATTTGTCTCTTCTGAGTAGGAGGGCAATGTTGGAGTCATAGAATGAGTTTAGATGTATACTCTTCTTTTTCATTTTCCCATAGCAAGTGTATAAATTCTGTATGGTTTATTCCTCAAAGAGGTGGTAGACTATACCAGTGAAATGCAAGCTTTACTTTTGCATAGTTTATAACAGCTAATTCAATTCAGTAATAATAATGGTTAAATGGCTATTCAATTTATATATTTCCTCTTACATGAATTTTGGTAGCTTGCATTTTACAAAGAATTGGTCTAAATTTTGAAAATTATGGGCATAAACATATTCAAAATACTCATTATTGTTCAAATTTCTATGGATCTATAATCATCATTCTTGCTTTATTATCTTTAAAAAATTTAGTAGTATAAGTCTTCAGTATATAATGATCACATTCAGAGTAGGGAGTTGGTACACATGCATAATACATCTCAACTCTTTCCCATTCCCCTCCATCCATACTTTATTTCATTTTGTAGGCATTAGCTTCATTTATTTAAAAATCTTCATGGAGTTGTTTTATTTCTAGTGTTGGTAATTTTATCTTTTCTCTTTGTTCCTTGGTTATGCTGGCTAGAATCTTATTGTTTCTATTGAATTTTTTAAACAAAGTTTTTATATTTATCTACTTGTTTCCAGTTTCATTAATTTTAGATCTTGATTTTAGCATTTTAGTTGTTCTTTTACTCCTTTTAAGATTAAATTTCATTTTTCTTCTTGGTTTTCATAATAGAAGATTAAATCATACACCCAGTTTCTTTTAAATTTCCTAATATGTGGATTTAATGCTGGATACTTTTCTCTAAATTGAATTTGGGTATATTAACTTCCATAATGATGTTTTTATTTTTGCTTTGTTCAAAATATTTTACATTACTGCCTAGGATTCTTTTTTGACTTACATATTGTTTAAAAGTGTGCTTTTTAATCTCCAAATATTCTCAGGTTTTTGAATTCTCAAGTATTGATATCTAGTCCGATTTTATTTTAGTTTGAGAGTACATCTTGTAAAATTTCCTCAGTGAGGCATAATTTCTGGGCCAGAATATGTGCTTTTTTTCATGTGTGCGTGATTGTTTCCTGTAGACTTGAGAAAATTTATATTCTGCTGCTAGAAGATATTCTATAACGTTAATTAGATTAAATTGATTGATGTTGCAATTTAGATCCAGATGTCCTTACCAATTTTCTGCCTGCATAACTTGTCAATTACTGAGAGAGGGAGGTTAAATTTTCCAGGGATGGAAGTGAATTTATATTTTAATCTTTGCTTTCTTTCTCTGCTTTTGTCTCATGTGTTTTGAAGCTCTGTAGTAAGGTGCATAAACACTAAGGATTTCTGCATTTTGGAGATTCGAGCTGATTTTGGTTCTATAGTATTCTTCATTATGCCTGATAATACTTTGTTCTGAGAAATGATATTTCTGAAATTAATATAGCAATTTTAACTTTCTTTTGTTAGTGTTACCAGGACTTTTTTCTCTATATAATTATTTTTAACCTAGGTGTTAGCATTTTTATTAAATTTCCTGTAAATAACAAGTAGATGGGCTTTTTAAAAATTTATATTGACATCTTCTGCTTTTAATACATGTATTTAGAATACTTGTAATGAAAAGATAATTGATGTGGCTAGATTAATATACATATGACTATTTTCTACTTTTTGCAGAATTTTTTTCTACATAATTCTTTTTTCTGCCTTCTCTGAGCTTGGATGAACATTTTTATAGTTCACTCCTTTTGTATTTGTTACATTATTTTTGTTGTTATCCTATATTATATCATGACATATTTATTTTTAAACACAACACTCTTAGCTATTTCCCCAGAATCATAATATAGAATAAAATTATCTAAATTGACTCTCATAATGTATTACTTAACACACAGAGCATGTAACATACAAAAGAACATTTGTAATTTCTTCCTGTAGCTTCTGGCAGCTTCATTGTCATCCATTTCTTTTTCTTTTTAGATTTTATTTAAAGAGAAACAAAAGCATGTAAAGGGTAGAGGTAATACAGAATTCCAAAAAAAAAAAAGATAAACAATAAGAAATCACTAGTTAATAAATTACATATTATCCTCTTAGAAATAGTTGTTGAAGTTACAAAATTAAAGCATACAAAGTAGATAGTCAAACAGTGAGAGTGTGAACAGCTATGCATGCATGAATCTCTGCATGTATTTCTATACTTTCTGTATTAGAGGGAAAAACAAAACTTAGCAAGACAAAACAAAACAAATTCCTATAAAAACATGAAACCAAAAAGTCGTGTAAAACCACAGTACAAGGTGGTCTACAATGATTACTGTGTTGTTTCTTATTATCTTCAACAAAATGTCTATATCATCAGGCATAATAGAATATAACAGTATAATTGAGTATAGCAGTAAATAACAGTATTAGTAAAATAAAACATTGTAGACAGTATAAAACTTCAAAGGCACGTAATAATCAAACCAGAGTGGATATTCTAGTGGATCTTGTCATCTTAAGTGCAGTTGCCTATACTCTCAGACTTGATACTATCAATCATAACAGCTTTGAATAAAACCTATCAATACAAGACAGTGATCCAACAAACCAGATTCAATTATGATCAGTCATGCTAAAACTGTGTAGGTTTTACAGAGCTTTAGATCGACTTAATAGGAAATTAAGGATGATTACCATATTATATCCTGTTATTTTCAGGATTACTGTCTGTGCCCTCAAATCTAGTACAGGTAGAATGACTGGAACAGAATATAATACATCTAAGCAGAGTAGTGTGAGTAATGTGTGTTTTAAATCCTGGTACACTATTAACAATATAGCGTATCAAGGCCATCTATGTTAGAGTTTCTAGTTATCCTTCTCTGCCTCATTTCTGCTATTCTACTTTTCTGCCTTTGTTTAGTTTTCTCCTTCATTCTACTGCCTGCCCCACTCATTGAAGCCTTTTTGCCACTGTTCCTAAAATCCTGGTATTTTTTTTCTCTCTCTCTAGAATGTCCTTCAGCATTCTCTGTAGGGTTGGATTGGTGGTCACAAACTCACCCAGTTCCTCTTTGTCATGGAAGCATCTTGTTTCTCCATTAATTTCTAATGACAGTTTTGCAGGGTACACCAATCTGGGCCGGAGGCCACCTTCCTTCAGGACTTGGAAGACTTCACTCCAAGCTCTTCTTGATCTGATGGTCTGAGTTGAGAAGTCAGCCATGATTCTGATGGGCTTACCTTTATAGGTAATCTATTTCTTTTCTCTGATGGCTTTTAATACTCTGTTTTTATATTGAATTTCTGGTATGTTGATTATTATATGTCTGGGTGTAGACCTGTTTTGGTTGTAGGTGGCTGGAATTCTGTATGCCTCACACAACCGAATGTCATTTTCTTTTCCCATGCTTGGGAAGTTTTCCATGAATAACCTTTGTAATTTGCCTGTATGTATTCCTGCTTCGTCGTTCACATTTCATATTCTTAAGTTGTAGATTCTCTTGTCATCTTCTAGCCTTTGTATTGTTACTGCCTGTTTCCTTGTTATTTTTAAGAGATCTTTCCTTTCATCATCACACATTGCAAACTTATCTTCAAGTTTTGATAATCTATCCTTAGTTTCTTAGTATCATCCTGAGGGATGCTTCCTGAAAGCATTTCTTTAATTATTCTACTCATATCTTGCATTACCTGATTTAATATTTCAGATTTGAGCTCATCTACAAGGTCCCGAAGATATCTCTTAATGTCCATTGAAGCCATGTCTGATGTTGTGTGTTTGCTGCCCTCAGTCTCCCTTGTTTTACCTTCTCCTGGATCATTGCTCTCAGGGTTCTGGGCTGGGGGCCTCCTCCTGCCTCTCTCTCCTGTCATGGCCCTGGCTTCCTCCACACAGGTTACAGTGCAGGTCCCAGCCCCTTCCCTGTTGGCCATGTTTCTTCTGAAGCTCGCTGGCAAGGGAACTCTGCCCTTTCCCGCCTGCTCCTGTCACTGAGCTGTAAGCAGGCTGCATATGCCTGCCGCTCCCCACCGAGCCAGCCAAACTTCAGGGGCGATCACCCAGTCAGTGCATACTAGGTGCAGGGAATTGATTTGGGGCATCTCATTGGTTCCTGACCAGGGGCGTGGCCCAGTCCAAGCAAATTGCACGAATCTGCTCTGGGGAGGGAGCAACCAACCGAAGTCACTGTCACTCCAGTTCAGGCTCCTCCTGCCCGATTCCAACATGTTGCCCACCTGGTCGTGCCTTTCCTTTGGGGGGGGTCTTACTCCCAAAACTGACTGTGGATCAATGAAGGTTCCTCCACCGGCTCTGCTCTCTGCTCTCTGTTGGGCTCACCAACCCCCGACTTCAGCGCTGCCTTTCTTCCTGTGAGTGACGGTTGGGATGAGATTGGGCAGCTTTGCCTGACAGCATAGATTCAAGCTAGTGCAAAAGCTAGTGCAATCTTAGCAGGTCATCGCGAAAATGCTGTGCCCCTTTAGTTTTTAGCTGTTTCAGTTGTAGTCCCGAAGTATTTGATGAGCTTTTTAAAGTTTTAATTTCTTCCTGTGTCAAGAGGATCCATCTCCCTCTGTCTGGGTCTCTCCAGGGTGTTTTATTCTGGCATATGAATTGTTTCTCCCAGGAGGTTTTGTATTCTGTTGCTCACTGATCAGCCATCTTGTCTTCTCTCTTGTCATCCATTTCTAATTGAAATACTACAACATATACTCTCCACTACATTTATACTGTAACAACTATAAACAGAAAGAAATCCTGTGCATAGATTGAGAGTAGGAAAAATGAAACTTTGTCTTACCTTCATTTATCCTTTGCTCACATTTTTTTATGTAAATGCAAATGTCTGACCTATATTTATTTTCTTCCTCCAAAACAAGTTCTTTTACACTCGATCTTAAACAAAAGTCCAAGAAGTGATGAATAAGTTCTTTTAAATTTATTTTGGAGAGAGAGGGTAGGTCAGTTATTTTGAAAATGGAGACTCTGTATTTTCTCTTTTTAAAGTCTTTATTGCTCCCTTTTTGAAAGATATTTTTGAAGCATGTAACATTCAGGTATGGTAGATTTTTTTTCTATACAGATATATATATATATATTTTATTTTCATGAGGATAAAACAAAGCAGAACAAAACAGAACAGAGCAGATCAGGAGAAAACAATGTAAGTGACACAGGTTTCAAAGCAAGACAATAGGAGATCAACATTGGCTACCATGATGTCTCTTGTTTTCTTCTAAATAGTTTTGTGTATCTCCATGCACAATGGATTCATACAAAACAAAATAGAATAAAACTTATCAAAACAGAATAATGAAGGCATTACAGGCCTTCAAAACCATACAATAAGAAAATCAACAATGGCTACCATAACGTCTCTTGTTCTCTTCAAAATAACTGTCCATACCTTCGTGTATGTTGAAATTAAAAAATATAAAACAGACTAAAATCACTCTAAACAAATAATAAAATCATTACTGGATTTTACAGCATGATGATAGAAAATCAGCAATGGATACCATAAGGTCTCTTTTTCTTTAAAGTATTCTTCTTCAGTATTCTGTCCATATCACCATGTGTAATATAATCTATTCTTGTAAACTATTTAGGAGAAGTTCTAGGCATGTATAAGCCTCTACATGTACATCTATCACTTCTGCATTAGAGAGAAAAACAAAACCAAAGAAAATAAATTACTAGAAAAAAAACCAAAAAAATCCAAAAACAAATAAATAACAATAGCAAAGAGCCCAAAACAATGATGATATAGGCCTTCAAAACAAGGTGGTAGGAATGTAACTAAGGTTGTTATTTTACTTAGTGATCTTCAAAAGAGTTCCTCAGATCACCAGACACAAACATGCAAAATTGATCCAATCCTATGAATGTTAATTATTTTGTTCCAAGAACTAATAATATTTGTAGCACAATCATCTTAGCTATCTTAGACAAATTTAGATATTTTTTTCCTGTTCCTTTCTTTTTTTCCCCCTTTTTCCCTTAGATACTATTTTCCCCCTTTGAGCAGATTCTTACTCTTTAGATATTTGTTTAGCAA
Organism: Hydrochoerus hydrochaeris; assembly: GCA_004027455.1. Taxonomy (NCBI): domain Eukaryota; kingdom Metazoa; phylum Chordata; class Mammalia; order Rodentia; family Hydrochaeridae; genus Hydrochoerus; species Hydrochoerus hydrochaeris. The sequence goes on along the minus strand of PVLA01000435.1, from coordinate 306,332 downwards.
CCTACTGGTTTACCTATTTACCAGCTATTCAAATTTAGTATCGAGAGATACTGTTCGCACTTAAGATTTGCTGTGCAGATTTATGAGCACCTCCTTATCACTTTTTTATAGTTCAACACAACTTATTTCAGAACCTTGATGTCTTTTGTTGTTGTTGTTGTTGAGTTCAGCTCGTCTCCACAGAACTGTAGTTTTTGCTGATTGTACTATAAAGTACAGTCTATTCTGCTATGCATTACAGTACTATATGTGGGAGTTATGCAAATAAAAGTCAGGTTAACGAGTTGGACTTTCCTTTGGCATTTCTTTGTTCTGAATATTATAATGTGCAGACATATTACATAATACAACCAATTTCTCTTTTAATGCCCAATGTATCTAATGACTTGCTTGCATTGACTTAGCTTATTTACATGTAAGATGTCTTTTTTGTAAAGATTTCACTTCACTTTTTAAAAAAATTTTTATTTATAGGGATAAAACAGAAAAAGGAGAGAAATATTACAGAATTTCAAAAAAAACATAAACAGTAAGAAATCACCAGCTGATAAATTACATACTGCTCTTTTAGAAATAGATGTTCAAATTACAAAATTAAAGCACACAAAATGGACACTCAAGCAGTGAGACTGCAAACAGATCTGTTCAACAATCAAACAAGAACTAAGAAATATGGGTAACAATCTTGCACACATAAATATACATGCAGTTATATCTTTTATAGCACTTCCTATTTTCTCTTTTTTACAATAGCAATTATACATTTTTTTTATTTAAAGAGAAAAAACAGGAAAAAGGTAGAAATATTACAGAATTTCAAGAAAAGAAGATAAACAGTAAGAAATCACTAGTTGATACATTACATATTGTTCTTTTAGAAATAGTTATTCAAGTTACAGAATTAAAGCACACAAAGTGTACAGTAAAGCAGTGAGAGTGCAAACAGATCTGTTCAACAATCCAACAAGAACCTAGAAATATGGTCATCAATCCCACACACCTAAACATACATGCAGCTATATCTTTTATAGTGCTTCCTATTTCCTCTTTTTTTTTTTACAATAGCAATTATACATTTTTAAAATTTTATTTAAAGAGAAGAAAAGAAAAACAGAAAAAAGGGTAGCAACAATACAGAATTATAAAAGAAAGAAAGAAAAAGGAGAATGAGAAAAAGCCCCACTAAGAAATTGGTAATTTATAAATTATGTACTGTCATCCTGGATGTAGCTTTTCAAGTTACAAAGTTGAAGGGTACATAATAAATATGCAAACAGTCAGACTATAAACAATTCTGATCAAAGATCCAACAAAGATTCAGCAATACAGTCATCTATTTTACACACTCAAACATACATACAGTTATATCCCTTAGAGCACTTTCTTTTCCTCTCTTTTTTACAATAGCAATTAAACATTTTGGTTTTATTACTCTTGTAGTTCTTATTTACTTTTTACACTAGAGACACAATATGATATTTATAAATATGATTCTTATTTATTTCACTAATGAAGATAGTCTCAAATTGTCTCCATTTGCCTATGAAGGCCTCAAGGTCATCCTTTTTTATAGCTGAGTAATATTCCATTGTATAAAAATGCCACATCTTTTTCATCCACTATGCATTTGATGGGCATCTTGGTTGTTTCCAGGATTTAGTTATCACAAGTTGTGCAGCTATGAGCATGGGTGCACATATATCACTGTGATATGAACTTTTCAGTTCTTTGGGGAAAATACCCAGGAGGGGGATAGCTGGATTGAATGGGCTTCCAATCCTAGTCTTCTGAGAATTCTCCATATGGATTTCCATGTACTGGCTTGACTTTGCCATGTTATGTTCCAGTTGTTTCTTTCTGCTTTTCCTCTTATTTAATTGCTTATCCTACCTGGTGGTTTCTTTCTGTTGTTGTTTTGGGGATTGTGGTCATTTTTATCTCTGTCTAGTATGTCTTTCAGTGCTCTTTCTAGGGTTGGTTTGGTGGACATGAATTTCTTCAGTTGTTCTTTGTCATGGAAGTATCTTGTTTCTCCATTCAATTTGAATGAAAATTTTGCTGGGTACATCAGTCTGGGTTGCAGGTTGTTTTCTTTCAGGGCTTGCAATACCTCACTCCAAGATCTTCTTGACTTGAGGGTTTGTGCTGAAAAGTCTGCTATGATTCTAATGGGCTTTCCTTAATAGGTGAGTTGTGTCTTTTCTCTGGAAGCTTTTAATATTCTGTCTTTATGCTGTATGTCTGAGGTCTTAATTATTATGTGTCTGGGTGTGGATTTATGTTGATTGTGACTGTTTGGTGTTCTATATGCCACACTTATCTGCATATCAGATTCTTTCTCCATGTTTGGGAAATTTTCTGCTATTATTTCTGTAAATACTTTACGTATGTCGTTTGCCTGGACTCCTATATCTTCACTAATGCCCATTATTCTTATATTATTGCTCTTGGCATCATCATGAAGCTTCTGGATTGTCATTTCATGCTGCTCTGTGATTTTTAAAAGTTCTATCCTTTCCTGATCACTAACTATGATCCTGTCCTCAAGGTCCGAAATCCTATCCTCAGCTTCCTTTAGGCGGTTTTCCACGCTTTCAACAGAATTTTTTGTTTCTTGGATGTCTCTTTGAGTTTGTTTCATGAATTCTGCTTATTTTCTATATTGTTCATTCAAAGTTTCAATCAGTTTCCCATGCTCATGTACTTTTTTCTTTAGTTCTTCTTTAGCTGCATTCAACAACTCCTTTACTAAAGTTGTTATTTCTATCTTTACATGGGAGAGTACTTCTAATTTGATTTCCTCTATAGCCTGATGCAGTTGTTTTTTTATTTCACTGGCTATCTTTTCAGAGATTCCTTGTGTGTTACTTTTGGGATGCTCTATTTCAATGTCTCCTATACTTGCTTCTGATGAACTACATGTTTGAGACTGCATTTTGCTTTTTTGTTTTGTCATTTTCACTCTGCCTGATGTTTTCTATTTGTAGGAGGGGATCACACACACTATTTTCAGACACAACAAAGTCGTACAGTTAGTTGTAGGGGGTTTTACTACTGGCCCTATTTATCCCCTGTACACCTCTATTTTAGGGGTATACTCACCACATTGATACAGTCAATCTGGTGCAGTCCAAAGTTCGCCACCTGGGAGCAAAATTCCAAATTTTCTCACACTAACTGGATCCCGTTGAGATCTTCTGATGTTCCAGGTGGGAGGGTGGGCCCATCTGGAGCAGTCCAGGGAAGTTTTCAGTCTTGGGCGGGCCTCCTCAATGTTCCCGGTGGCAGGGTGGGCTCATGGTGGAGGTTCCGTCAGCCTACCCCTGATGGAGGCTTCCGCTGACTTCCCGGTGGCAGGGCGGGCCCATGGTGGAGGTTCCAGGCAGCCTACCCCTGATGCAGGCTTCCGCTTAGTTCCCGGTGGCAGGGTGGGCCCTCAGTGGAGTTTCCGGGCAGCCTACCTCTGATGCAGGCTTCCGCTAAGTTCTTCACTTCACTTCTTGTTTATGTAGTTGTGGTGAACTATTGGTTGTTAGTTTTATGCATATCTATGTATGTTAAATGTTTTGCCCATTTAACTTACACAAGGACTGCATCATGCTTTTGAAATTCTTTTGTCTTTGGCTTTTGATATTTTGACTACAATATGCTCAGGTGGTGTTTTGATTTGTTTTGTTTTGTTTTCCTACTTAATATTCTCTTAAATTCCTGGGTTTGTGGCTTTGTGTCTGTAATTCTGGAGAATAGTTGGCCTATGTTTCTTCAAATACTACTTTTATTCCATCAGTATTATCTTTGTTTTTCCCTAAGATCTTAAAAATAAAACTATCACAGCTTTTGCTTTTGCCTCACTGTTGTTCTTTTCATATTTTTATTCCCCTTTTTTCTCTATATCCCAACATACGTAACACACAGTGGCCCGTCCTCAAGCTTATTGATCCTTCCCTTGAATGCATAAATCTTTTACTGGGCCACTCTGAGACTTTTTTTTTTAAATTTATGATGCTGTACCTTTCCTTGTTAGGATTTTCTTTCGTCTTTTCTTATAGTTTTTATCTCTTTACTGGCATTACATGTAATAGCTTGAATTGTCTATACCTATCAAAATTGATTATGCTAGCTTTGGTTGTGTAAGATACCTGACCAAATTTCAACATTCACGTTATTTATGAGTCTCATTCACATCATCCCTTTTGGATTTTTTTGGAGTTTTATAATGGGCTTTGACATGCTTTGGAGTCTCATGTTTTTTTTTTTTTTTTCCCTGTTGAAATACAAATATGGTAAATGATACAGTAAATACTAAGCTAAATGGGTGTTACAGGGAGGACTTACTTTAATCCCAAGGTGGGTTACTGTGTCTTTTATATTTGTTATAGCTGTAGGCTCCAAACCTTTCAAAGTTCATTACTGAACTTCTTTGTGTCTGGCTTCTTAATGGTAGAACTTTCCCTTTTGTTCTTCCTTAGAGAGAACATATCTTTTGTACCTCTCTCAGCTGTAAATTACTCTTAGGATTAATATAATCTTATGAGTATGGTTATAAATTTCAGGGCAGAGAGGGCATTCTCTAATCCTACGATAGGGTCTCAGTTTGAGGGGTGTTTGTTTGTCTTGTCTCATCTTGAAGTAACAACATCCACAAGTGTTTCTGCTTTTTCTTTGGTAGTGGTGTTAAGCTCTCTTACTCCCAATCCTTCTTAGCTATGGCAGCAGTGCTTCAATTTTATTCACAAATATCCTTAAAGCATTTTCTCTGTGTGTGTGTCCTTTCTTTTATTTTGCTCTGCAGAGACTGGAATGGGGCTGGAATAAGGCTGATAGGGGTGAGTTTCATATTGACTTCTAGTGATAACTTCCCTGTGATGAAATCAAAACTTGTGCAACAGATAGAAAGGACTGGTTGAACTCCCAGTGGCTACACTTTCTGTCTCCCTGCCAGGTGTTTACAACATCAGAGCTTTTAGAACTTCTGGAATGAAAGCCTGTGAAAAGGCCTGCCAGGAAATCATTCTGACTGTTACCCCTGGGAAGTCCTCTTTCTTATTCCAACTTCAGTCCTCCAGCAATTCATGAAAAATTTTACTCTAATGTTGCTACTGGCTTATGGCATCCTGTAGCTTTTGCCCTAGGTAAGCAAATCTGATCTGCAGTCTGTGTCTTTGTGGACATAACTTTTCTTTAGCTTTTAGCATGATAATTAGATGCATAATGCTTGTTCTTTGACAGTCTTAACAAAAGGATTGCTTTTCATTTTGCTTAGCTTTGTTATTAGTGAAAGACAGGAATGTTTAACTCTAATTTTTGTAGTTTTAAAATAACTAAAGCATTGAATCAATTTTTCCTTGAATTGATAGTTCTCACATTTGTTTTGTGAACTTAATAACTGATGAATTATAACATAGTATTAAAACCAATCAATAAAATATTAATAATTAGTATATATAGTTATATCTTGATAGTTTTATTAATGAAATTCTTATTTAACTTTGACTTTATTGGAAACTTTGGTATGTGGAAATGGTTACTGAGATGGTTCATTTCATCTCTCAACTTGACTAGAATGAGATATATCCAGATACCAGAAAAAAACATTTTTTTCTGGGTGTATTTAGGAGTATGTTTCTAGTAAAGAACACCATTTGAATTGGAGAGTTTGGTAAAAAAATAAAATAAAATTAAAATAAACAATGCTCACAGGATGGCCATATATCATCCCCTCCATTTAGAGTCTTAATAGAATAAAATTATGGAGAAAGAGAAAATCCACTACGTCCTCCTGAGATAGCCCGTCCCTTTTCTCTGCCCTTGTGCACCCCCTGATGGTCCTGGTTCTTGGCCCTTTAATGCAGATTTCCACCACTGCTGTTCCAGTTTATTCTGTTTTCAGGCTTGCACAAGAAGGACACCACTGGACTTCTGGATTTCCAGCTTACACACAGTAAGTAGATAATGGAACATATGATAGGAATCTATAATCACATGAAACCATCCTTCATAATATCTCTGTCTTTATGTAGACAGACAGACAGATATAGATATTGTATTTTTTTAGTTCATCTTGACTAATACACACCTTTGATGCTGAGAGTGATTCTAGAAGAACTTTTAGGAAGAGCTTTGTGAATTGGCCATGTGGTCTTGGAAATTAGCTCCTCGATCTAATTACATTTAAAGAGGACAGATACTCTTTTTATTTTTTTCCTAGTGACTCAGGGTACTGAATCTGTAGCATGAACTCTATAGTAAATTTAAAATATCTTATTAGATATGCATAATCAATTATTAAAAGCAAAATGTCAAGTAATCTCTATAAAATACTTTGAAAATGATTGAGGGATGCAATAATGTTGGATGGTCATTTGCTTCCAATGTTGTAAAAAGGGCTAGTGAAGAAAAAAATGAACCCTAGCATTCAAATTCTCAATTCTACTGTTAAATAAAGAATCTACTAGGATCTAGATAAGCCCTGAAGGAGTTCTTTAAAAAATACTTGACAGGGCTTAAATGCATAAAAATCAAATGCTGAATCCCCTGTTATGAATGCTTGAATTCAATTTGGGTTGAACTTCTAATCTTTGTGAAAGTGAAGATATTGATTGAGGAAGAATGAGATCCTGTGAGTTGTGGTGAGAAAGAACAGGATGAAGCTGTGGACAGGGAAACCCAAGAGTCTAAAGAATCATCTGTCAGGGTAAGAGAGCTCCTGCCCCCTCTACAACGGCATCCCCGCTCAGCGGCATTGGCACTAAACTTAGCCTTTGAGGTCTTATCCGAGGGTGTTAATTTTACACTGATAGAGGAAATGGTTATGGATTCCAGGGGATCATACACTATGAAAAACAAAGATCTTCCTCAGGACATGTCTTCTTCCCCTTCGATGCTTATAGAATTATGACTAAATTCTAACCTGAGCAGATTCCAAAATGTAGGGCACAATGTGTGACCCATGAGGAAGCAGAATACATTTGAAAGAACTACTTGGGTTTTATAATTTATACAAGAAGAAACTTGTGAAATGTGTGTGAATAGATATTAAGTGCATGGAATAATGCTGGAAGGAATATCAAATTGGATTAGGCTGCACTTATTGGTGCAGTAGTCAGCCATGATTAGTAGTTTAAATGTATTTGATTTTATTTACTCAAGGCAGCCACAGTCAAAAATACTAATTGACAAATAAAAAAAAACACATCATTTTGAGAAGTATGAGGAATTCCCATACTATCCTGCTCCTTCCTGCCTGTAGCACGAATCACTTTCTTTAGGGTATTCACAGCGTATACATTAGCCTTCCCAATTAATCCATTATTAGCCATTTGGATTATCAGATGAACTCTGCTGATACCAAAAGTAGTCGTTATTTTACTTATTAATGGTCCCAGATTTCAAGATGGATTCCCACTCATCAAGACTGATCTAACTCTGACCACTGCTGAAGGTTCCATATGCCAGTAGCAGAGGTCAAATCTGAGCATGATACAGTCTTCTAAGATGACTGTTCCTCTACTTGGTGGTCAAAGGATCAGATGATCAGACTATTTCTGTCATGGAAAGATTGTGTTTCTTGACACATTGGGGTGGACACTTTGGTTATGAATTTTCTTCTACTCCAAGTAATGGTTCTGCCAATAATATATCCATATCCTTAGAAAAAGCCTTGTCTACTGATGTGAACTTCCATAGAGATTTGCCCCTGACCAAGCAACACACTTTAAACTGAAATAAATACAGTCTGTTCTCGCCGGCTTTGTGACATTTGCATAATCTGGAAGACTTTAGATGTTGGAACTGTGCAAAGAATGAGCTCTTAAAGTCTCAGTTAAAGTACTTTCATAGTGCCAATACCTTGCAGGGATGAGGTAATATTCTCCAGAAGAACGTGTGTGTTCTGAATCAGTGTCAAATAAACGGCACTCTTTCTGTGATGGCCGAAATCCATTGCATCTGGTATCAATAAGTGGATATAGGAGTGCCACTAATTTTTCCCAGTAACCCATTAGGAAAGCTTTTTTTCAGGTCCTGCAACTTTAAGCTCTGCTGCCCGACGTGTCTTAGTTTGAGAGAAAATACTTCTACCAAGAGAACCAACATTTATTTCTTTAAACTAGAAGTAAGACTTCTACTCAGCCAATCTCAGAAGGGATATACAGTTTTGAATGGAGGGATGATTCTTTACAGTTTAAGAGAAATTGAACTTTGTTCCCATTATGGAGGGAAAAATTCTATCAGGAGTATTAGATGCTATCTTATTATGTCTTATGATTAAAATCAATAGAGATACAGACACACAATTAAAGAGAGATCAATAATGACACACAAATTCAAGAATGAAGGTTTGGGTCGTTTTGCCACACAAAAGCCCATGACAAGTAGAAGTGCTACATCCACATAGAGAGAATACATAACCAGTAATAGTAGCTAGTGATCCTGCGACAAGTTGTAGAAATAGGAACTACAAGAAATAGTTGTCATGAACATTTATTACCTTATTATATGCTTGTGTATATATTAACATATTGTGAAAATATTTTATCTTTTGTTTATTATATAACAGGTGCTTTTCCTATAAATCCAATTTTAAATATTATTAAATGTGCAAAAATATTTAGGTTACAGCAAGTCAGAAAAAATGAAATATTACTGAAGAACTTTACCTCTATTTCTTTGAAACTCATCAGTATCTGAAATTATAACTGGTAGTGGCTTCATACTATGTGAAATTATAAACTTATTATTTCCTTTGTTTAGATACTACATATACTTCAAAAGATGTGTGTGGAATCAAATTGACAATAGATGAAGTTCTGATGGTTAATTTTATGTCCGTTTTGTTGGGATAACTGATGCCAAAACAAGTGAAAAAACATACTGGGCACATTTGTAAAGGGGTTTCTGGAAGAGATTATCATTTAAATAAGTTGAACTAAGTAAAATATGGAACTCTCTGAAGCACTGAAGATTATACAATGTTTTTAGACTCAGATATGACTACAATACTTTCTCTCCTGATTCTCCAACTTGCAGACAGAATGTTTGTGAGAGTCTGGCCTTCATAATCTCATGAACCAATTAATATAATATAATAATATAATAAATATCTTCTCTTCTGCTCCTCTGTCTGTCTCGCTGTGTCTGTCTCTCTCTCATGCATTTCTACTATCTACCTAGCTCTCTCTCATTCTCAATATCCTACTGAATTTGTCCTTGTGGAGAATTCTCATACAAACTATATCAGTTTACTCCTAAATTACTATTTGTCTTGGTTTCTTTGACTCACCTTTGTAATAAAGTGTAAAAAGTACTTTTTGGTACTGATATAATCCAGCAGTTAGCCTTTCTATTTATCAGAATCCAAACTGCAGTGAAGTGCAGTTATGTAAAGGCAGGACCTGGATTTAAGTTAGAATCTAACGTTTCTAAAGTATGTAACGATGGAGCTTCTGGAAGGATGTGGACCTTCTATTAAAAGCCCTAAGACATGATAAATGCTTGTTAGAGTGAATAAATATTCAGCTTGTGTCTTTCCCAGTTATAAAACAAAAGGTCCATGTCTAGGAAACTTTCAGTCATAGAAAAACTTGGTCAGTAGATCAATAAATCCTAGCACATATAAAGTCTTATAAAATCCAAAGCTATGATTAAAAACTTTTGCGTCCTATGGCAATTACAATTAGGGCATCTTAAAAGACATTTTAAAATGCTAATATAGTAACTTAAACAAGATATACTGATGATATGATCTTGCCCCAATTTCCTGTTTTACACCTTTTTTCTTGAACTGGAAACGGTTTTCAAACTGAGAACATGTGAAATGCTGATGACTTGAGGTAATTCTCTTGTCTCACAGTTTGTAAGACTCATTGGCCCATTGAGAAAATTTTGCAAATGGAGGTTTCTCCCACACAGGTTATATTTCTCTTTCACAAGGAGACACTGAGGTAACCTAAGAATTATTATTTCAGAGTGTTTCAAATCCCCATACTCAGGAGGAAACTCCTGTGTGTGTGACATTTTATGTATTTACATACAGGATATAAATGAAAAGTCATCTTTCTCAGAGCATTTTTCTTCCTAGAATGAGACTAAAAATATTTTTAAGTTACAGAAATTCATTGTATAATGACTCCTAGGAATTATTTTACTTTATAGTTTTATGCTCCTGGCAAACTCTGTACCTACAATCCTAGCTCGATCAATTTACTTTAGCTTCTTATCAGCATTTAAAATCAGACTCCTCTGTCTTCTAAAGTACCGATGTAATTCTAAAATGTTTGTGCCTCCTCATTACTGTGTGTTGGTTATTTTTATAAGCTGCAACATAATCTTCATGTGCTGAAGTAAAAATTACATTTTAGATGATTCACAAGACCTCCATCTGTAACAGGATTTTCAGTTCTCTAAATAATAGCAGGAGGTAGAGAGTTGGAGCGGGGAGTGGGTTTCAGGGCAGGCAACTCACGTGCTACACACTTAACTTCTCTCTTTTTTACTGACTGTACATAGTATGTATCTGAGCAAGGGGTTGCTAGGGAGACAGAACAAACAGGAGCATCCTCTCACTTGGTGGTGGAGTCTGAGTGGTCTCAACACAGGTTCTGCACAGCCTGGAGAACTTGCAGAACTGGAGTTTGATTCAGTCTAAGCCCACTGGCTTCGAAACTCTGGGTGATGGTGATGACCACCTTTGTCACAGGGTGAAAGTCTGAACACCAAAGGCTTAAAGGATGAGTTCTCAATTCCAAGGCCCAGAGAAACTGAAGTTCATGATGACCATGACAACAGGCTAAGTTTTTCTCACAGCTTTAGAGGAAACCAACTCACCTTCTCTGCTCTCTCCAGTGCCCTTGCTGATTGGATTTCATCTGCCCACAAAGGATCTATCTTCCCCTGCTGGTCCATGCAGACCTACATCCATCTCCCTCTGTAAACAGCTTTGCAGGCACAAAATAATGTTTCACAAGGCTGCTAAGTAATTTTTATTTAATTTCTATTAGTACGTGTTTTCAGCACATAATGGTTACATTCGTTGTGGGGAGTTTGCACATGCAGGTAATATCTTAGTTCTAAAATACTATCTCACTCCTGTATAAGTTTAAAAATCTAAAGTACGAGGTCATTTTTAAGACAAAGAAAACTCCATGCAGTTTTGAACATGTAAATTACTTCCAAAATAAATATTGGGAAAGGCACATTATAAATATTCCTATTCCAAACTTGCATTTTTGAAGCTTTTATATATGCATTGGTCAAATTTCTGTTACTGAGGCTCAACATCCAACTACCTTGATTTAAAGGTGAAGACGTTGATTTTGGCTTCTAGGTCTCACAGGATTCAGCACATGGTTTGTTGCCTCCAAAGCAGGACGGCGTGGTAGAATGAAATGGCAGGGGAAGGCTGTGTGACTCATGACAATCGGGAGGCTGATAGAATGGAAAAGCAGGGGCCACGAACACACATTTCCAGGTCACCCACTGGAGATCCCCTCCAAACGCAGCACCTCCTCACTGCACATTCGGCTGTGAGCTCGTCAGTGGATATATCACTGATGAGTATCACATTCCCGTGATCTAATCAATTTCCAAAAGCTCCACCACTGAGCATATGAAACATCTGGGCAGACATTTTAGATATAAACCATAGATATGTAAAAAAAAATGCTTCTGTTGGGACATTTCTCAAAACAGAAAATCAATTAAATCACGGATAAGACTGTGAAAATGTGGGCACTGCTTTGGCATCACACACTTAGTCTCACTTGCTGGAACTTTAGGCTTTGATGCTTCCTTTGTGATCAAAGTTTTCCAATTCCAGACATCATCAAAGGTGCTTTCATGATTTTGTCTTGAAGCGAGAGCTCTACTTGGAGTAAAGTTCACCATCTACGCTCAGTGGCCCTCCTGTTCTATCCCTGAATCTAACAGTTTCAGAGCAGTGACTGTCAATGCCACAGAAGGTATGGGAGAACAATCTTTAAACAAAAGGGTAAAAATATATGTATGGATTTTAGACACATTCAACTATCAGCCTCGTGTCATGAAAACAAAGATTGCAAAAGGCAAGTAAATATGGAATGTTTCTAAATAATATTTTATGTGACCTTTCTGAACCAGGCTAGTTTGGTACAAATTCATTCTCTTCAAAAATATTTATGTTATTTCTTAGGAGGAGTTTTATAATTAAGCAGAAATGAGGTGGGTAATGTAATAAAATCTTTTTGTTTGTTGGGGTCTGTGCCTAGATCCCCAACCCGCAAAAAGGGTGCCTGGCAAAGGCCCAGAGGAATGAGACAAGCACCATGATCTTTAGAGCTCCAAAAGGACTAAAATCCTCTGCAGAGTTTGTAACTCTGCTAGCTGGCCACCCGACTGACCCTGGGAAACCTGTATTAAATCAGAACAAGCAAGGAGTTGAGTGGAAAACGCAGGAAACCTGAGCAGGACCTTGGGAGGGCTTCAAGGACCTCTCAGAGCAACAGAAGATGCCAATTAAGGAAAACTACCCAGAAAGTCTCCCGGTGGCCTCAGCTGTGGCCTATCTTGCCCCCTGAGGTGTCTCCTCATTCTCAGTTCACCCATGCCCAGGCCACACCACAGCCCTGCACGTGTATCCAACTTCAAAGGCTCCAACATTTATTAATCATGTCACAAATACAATGCTTTGTGAGATAGAATGATAGAAATCTTCATATGCATGGAGTGTTGACAACTGTATTTTATAATAATTCCTGTGTTTTTAAATTGAGTTTGTGTTGCAGAGGGTAATGTTGTTTTATGAACTGTTCTTTATTTTGACAATAGTCTCAAATGGAAGGTAATAAATAGCATTTTTCATAGTATAGGACTGTTGAGAAATTCTACATTTGTTAATGCCAACAAATTAAGTATATTTTCTTAGTTTCTAGTTTTTCTCAAATTATAAAAAATTAGTAACTCCCTGGTTTATCATCTACTTGTCTTTATACCCCATATTTAGATAACCTAGAATTGTAAGTCCTATTTATGTTTTCCTTTTAACTATTTAATATCTTCCATGCAGTAACATATGACTAAAAATGATTTTTAATGCAAACAACTACTTTTAATTTGCAAGCTGCCTAGTTTCCTTTTTTAAAGCAAACTTATAAACATAGATTTATAAATTCTAGGTAAAAACCTCTAGCTCCTATGAAAGTCACAGGGTGAAACTTGCAGATATGATTGTGAGCAACCTTTGAAAGCATAGTTTATCAGAGGAATTTATCCAAAACTCTCAGTGTACTTTCTGGACATGCCCAGTATAAAGTTCTGAAACAATTTGGTCATATTTTACTAATTTTTTTCATCCCTTCAAATATCTAAGATATTTGTGTAGAGTATAATGTATTTATTGTTATCTCAAATTTTATTTTATAATTCTCTTTGACTTTGAAAATGATGCTCTTCAATTTTATTTATGTACATCACTCCTGATGGATAAGAGGTAAGCAATTACAACTGTTCATTTCTCCTGAAAATGGATGTTAGTTGGATATATATTATGAATTATAAACATTTTATATCATTAATATTTAATATAGTAGTTATGCATCATTATATTATAACATAATATATACTATTTGAAACTAACATAATTATTATTTTTCTTATACTAAGGATCTTTCATTTGGTTAGAATGATGATAGAAGTTAGTAGATGTTTCTATAGTTCATTTTCATATTATTTTAATAGTCTTCATGTTTTGCTTTGTTTTATAATGGACAAATTAGCATCATCAACCATAACTAATGGAGTGTATAATCAGTAATCTTTTATGTAATGAAATTTTGCTAAGAGAGTAGACTTGAGGAGCCCAAACCATATGCACATTCATCCATAGATAACAATGGAAGTGAGTGGATTTATGAATCTGAATATGCTTATTGTGTCAATAGGTATAGGTGTATTAAAACAATATATTTTGTATCTTAAATATCAACAGTAAGTTTTCGAAATTTTGTGGAGTATTTTAAATTTTGAATGTAATTTGACAACAATATATTCTTGGTTAGTTTACTCAATTTCTGTTCAGCAAGAAATGTACAGTTTATATTACTACTGAGCTGTAAAGTACTTTAAAATTTAGTTGGAGAGGCTTTTCACTCTTTTAATAAAATTTATAGTTTTGTTTAAGTAATATTTGGAAAGAGAACCAATGTCTTTAGGTTACCTTGAGTAACTATCTTGTGTAAACATTGTGTGTTTTCTTCTTAAAACCTCAAATCATTTTCATATGTTTCATCTTATTTCATGTTGAATTTTCTTAAATTGAATCCTTCTGTATTATTTTCTATATGGATACTCATAAAACTTTCTCTACATTCTTGTTTTATTGAAAAGGTATATATTTTTGTATTATTATAGAAATTGCTATTAAATTTCAACTTCTTCAAATTAGCTTCTCATATTTTACAGCTATTAAGATATTCTTCACTATAATAGCAAATATTGAAACCAATTTTGTATAGATAATTTGTCTGATGACTGAAATTACATTTTATGGCTACATAAACTTTGACTCATTTTGTTTTATTTGCTACCCATCATAGTAGAATGGATTTTTCCTGAAAAATAAAAATTTAATTCTCTATCCTGCTTAGAAACTTTCCTTGATAATAGTTTTTTAACTAAGTAGTTATTTACATTTTTAAAGATGTATTGTGTGTACATGTATCCCACACAAGGAATATAAGCATGATATACAGTAGCATGTACCAAAAAAAGAAAGAAAAGGAAGAGGATCTCAAGAAACAGAGGGAGAGAAGGGAGAAGAAAGGAAAAGGGAAAGAAAAAGAAATTAAGATGTATTATGTACATGTGCCAACACCCCACAAGGAATGTTAGTGTTATGCACTACGAAACATGTACAAATGAATAAATAATTTATGCAAATTAAATAATATTCTATCTGTGAATAAAAAGGTGTTTAGGTAGCCTCCTTTTTTTACTTTGTTATAGTTATGGTACTGAGTGGGTGGAGAGCTGCCTGTGATATTCTAAAGCACATCTTCCTATTATCTCTATGGGTCATGGAGATATGCTGTTGGGACCTATTTCTGATCTGGGGCCAATTCTTCTCTGGCACAGTTCCCCTGCTCTAGTTTTCAATCACTGTGAACCCAGTATCTTTGCTTCATCACACCTTTCTGCCATGATGCTTCTGCCTTAGAGCCAGTCAATCATGAACTGAGTCCTCTGAAACCTTAATCAAAAGAAATGCTTCCTTCATGTGGTGGATATCAGGTAGTTATGCTACCAACGGGAAAGCTGACCAATACATATTTCTATTTGCTTAAAAAACTACATATAAATTAGTATCATGTAGCCTTGCAGGATGTTCTGATAATTATGAGGAAGATGAAGGGAAGGTGATTTTTAAAAAAGGATTAAGACATGGAAATTTTTATCCATGGATCAACTCTCCATGAATGCAATTATTATGTTCTGAAAACATGCAGCAATAAAAACTAAAACTGGAAGGAAACACTACAAAAAGAATAATAATTATGACTGTTATAATGTTATGCTGTTCATACTGTGGAGATAAATTATCTAGAGTGCTGTTGGCTAACCTACACACATATCACTGTGTTTTTCCTTGAAGACAAAAGTTGTTAATGTACATTTTTTTCCTAAATTAAAACCTAAGCATACAGGTTTAATTGCAGTGTTGGTACTTTACAATAAACAAATGGGTTTTGAGTCGCAGATTGGAACTTGGTCTCCAAATGATTCATCATCACTAATCTAGAGTAACAACAAAAATATTTTACTTTGCCATAATCCACTAGGTTGAGGAAATATTCAATTATGATGTTATAAAATTAGAATAATACTCATTCATTGTAAAAAAAAAAACCTCTAATGTATTGTATTCTTGGAACCAGGTTAAATTCATAGCACTAATCTTATGGAAAATAATGTATAAAAAAAGAAATATCTCTATAAAGTTGAAGTGTTTAGATCAGGGGAGCCCCCAGTAGCCATGCAGGCATGGTGAAGCCCTGCCAAAATCAGCACAGGGACTCTCTACCATTGGGGGAGACCCATTAATCTCTAGGGCTGCTGAAATCCTGCTGGGTCCAATGCACCATGCCTCTGCCATTGAGAGAATCTGGGAGAGCCACATGGTCTGGTGAAGTCTCACTCAGCTCAGGTTCCTCAGCTACCATCAGGAGTGCCCCAGTGAGCTTTGGAAGGGCAAGAAGCCCTGCCCATCAACTCTACATGACCCTAGGAACCTCAGTTTGGATAAACCCAGTACACTGTAGGATGGGCAGACAGTGACCCCACATCTGGCTCATCTGGAGGAATCCAGGAAAATGACAAGAGGAAAAAGCAAAATGTAGTTTCAGAACCAGCCTACCCAGAACAACTCCAGGAAACATAAAATAAAAGGAATTTAAAGTTGCACATTTGATATTTAGCAACTGAAGTAAAGAAACAACTCCATGAGTCTGTTAAGGAAATCAGATCAGAAATAATATCTCAATAAAAAAGAAATGATAATCATAATGAAAGAATTGCTCAGCATATCTAAACAAGACAAAGATTTAAAAAAATAGACTAACATAGGAAAATGATGAAAACCTTGAATGAACAATGTAGCAAAGAGTTAGAATGCAAGAAAGAGATTCAAAGAGATATCTAGGAAACATCTAAAACTTCCATTGAAAGCTGACAAAACCACTTGAATGAAACTGAAGATAGACTTTCACAACTTTAAGATGGGATTGCAGCCTGTAATCAGGAAAGATCTCTTAAAAATAACAAGGAAATAACAATTCACCAGATGGAAGAGGATGCAAAGAAAAACAATATAAGACTGATAGGTGTAAACAAAAAGCAGGCATCAACACAAATGACAAAAAAAGACTATTTGCACAAGTAACAGCAGAAAATTTCCCAAGCATGGGAAAAGAATCTGTCACACAGACAAATGAGGCATATAGAACTAGTTATCCATAACCAAATAAATCTACTTCCAGATATATAATAATCAGTATCCCAGAAAATTCAGAACAAAAGCAGAGATTAAAAGTTAGAGAAAAGAAATACGTCTCTATAATGGAAAATCCATCAGAATAACAGCAGAGTTCTCAACACAAACTGTAATGTCAAGAAGAACTTGGAGTGAAGTATTTCAAATACTAGCAACAATGCTGCAAGGTACAGATTGATGTACCTTGCAAAACTATCATTTTTAGTGGAGAAATATGATTCTTCCATGAGAAAGAACAAATGCAGTAATTCATGACCACAAAACCAGCCTTAAAAAGAGTACTGACATATATTCTAGAAAGAGATAAAAATGACCATGATTTTAAGAACAACAGCAGAACAAAACCACCAAGCAGGGCAAATACTTAAATAGAGGAGAAAAATAGGAAACCAACAGCAAGAAAACCTCACAAAGATAAGTCAATACATATCAGTTGTAACGATCCATGTAAATGGATTCACCAATTAAAAGAAAGAGACTGATAGAGTGGCTCAAGAAACAAAATCCAAGTATATATTGTATACAAGAAACACATTTAACTCAAAAGGAAATTCATAGATCACAAGTCAGGGATGGAAAATAATACTCCATGTGATAGGAACTAAAAAAAGGTTGGGGTAGCTACTTTTTGCCAACGATGTGAAACTTAAGTTAAAAATGATCAAAAGAGGTAAACAAGGTCATTGCATGCTTGCTGGGGTAAAACTTCAAAAGGAAGAAATAAAAATCATACACATATATGCACCAAACATAGGATCACCCAACTATATAAAACAAATATTAATAGACATAAAAAGTCAAATAAAGAATAACACAATTATCATAGGGGAACTTAACACTCCATTGTCACAAAAAGGTGAACTAGACCGAAAAACCGACAAGAAATAGCATAAATGAACCAAATTTATGAACAAATGGACTTACTAGACATTTACAGAGTGTTCCAAGAATAACATCAAAATACACATTCTTTTCAGCTGCACATGGGACATGGTCTAAAATAAACCATATTCAAGCCCATAGAACATGATTAAGTAAATTCAAAGGAATAAAAATTATCCCATGCACATTATCTGACCATATTGAAATGAAATTGGAAATTAATGACAAAAGAAAATAATACTAGATAAACACATGGAAATTGAACAATACTTTCCTAAACAAGGAATGGGTCAATGAATGTCTCCTGTCCTCCATGCCCTGCCTCTCTTTGTGTGGGAGTTACAATTTAGAGACTGAAAACAAGGTTGACAGAACAGGGTTTTCCTTCTCCTGCTCTTGGATTTATCTAGAGAAAGAATATAAAATAGATTATACAATAGATTATAGACTATAGAATAGACTATAGAGTAGATTGCAAGTCTCTTAGGGCCCTCACTCCTGTGCTCCATTTTTTTTTAAACAAGGTCTGAAAGTTTCAAAGGGAGATCTGTAGGTTAATAGCTTAACACTAAGTGTTCTTTTAGGATAACTCCATCCTTTTCTTTTATCCTTCCCACCAGTTGGGAGGAGGCAGAGAAGAGCATCAGTGATGGATTCAAGACAGACCCTGAACAGGATAAGCTAAAGCAATGAAAACGTCACTTTTCTAAGAGGGCTTTGGACTCTATGGAGACTATCCAACAGCAATTTGTGGATCACCGCATTGTAATTACTACCCTGCTATCCCCAAAGTTTCCTTCCTACTGTCTGGCCTTCTTGGCCCTCATTTCTCTCCTGAATTTCCTTCTTTGCTTCAGCCCTAACAGGTGAGGGACCATACTGCAGTCAGTGTGGGAGACCCCAAGCTTTCTTGGGGGGTGAGGGGATGTGCGAAGTCAGTCTGGATTTCCAGGAATTCCATTAGGTGGAACAGCAGTGCTCTCAGGGCTGCCTTAGTAGTGTGGATGGATGATCATGGTGATAACTGTGAGCTGCTTGTGGTTTCCCTTGTTTGAAGGTTCTGCCCTGTGCTCCCTAAAGGCTTAAGGAGGTCTGGACACAACCGGTGTAGGGTGCTCTAGGAAAGTAGGCCCAGAGATGGAGCGTGGTGTGGATTGGGCTTTGCAAGGCTCCCATTAAACCCTGAGACCCTGCAGGATCAGGCTTGGGAGGGAGACCTCTGTGGCGCTTTCCAGGTGCAGACAGGCTGGGGAACCTTAAGAGCCGAGGTTTACATAGGCTGCTTGGAGGATTTCCTTCCCAATTTTCCTAATTCCTTGAATTCACTGATAGATTTTTGTAAATAAATGAGCAAACCTAGATATTTTTTCCTGGAGTCACCTTTCTATATGTGGAAGATTAATGGTATATGATCTTTTATTTCACTCTTCGAGTCAAGTCCTATTCATTCCTCTCATTACAGTTTACTGGCAAAACTGAGGTTCACAGGGCTGCTTTTTGCTTGTTATGGAGAACATGGCAAAAATAGAAAATCTGTGTCCTGTGCAGTATGCAGACTTGTGTGGATATTCATGAATAGATTAGTTTGTTCTGGTCTCTTCATATCTAGCTTTATTCTTAGGAATACAATTTCAGTATTATCTTCGAAGAATGAAGGTTTTGCCAATTGTTTGTCTGTCTTGTGAAAGTAATCTCAAAAACTACTGCCTGTCCTGATATCCCTTGCCTCAGTAATAATGTACTTGACATTTTTGTTCTTAACCAGCATAGGTACTAGTAGAATTGGTCAAACTAAGAGAGAATTGTTAGTACTCTATCTTCTCTTATGTGCTGGAAGGAAAAGTAAAATGTCATTGCTATGTTTGTTTTCACCAAAAGAGAAAACTGAATAAAAAGTTATGTTGTCCAGAAAAAAAAAAACTGAAAGAATAAATAAGATCCAAAATGCACAATAGATACTGTGAAAGTGGTGTAAGGGGAAGAAACAGTTCAAAAAGAAAGAACAATTAGGATGTGGGAATGGAGAAAAGAAAGTGGGCAAAAGATTTTATATATATATATATATATATATATCATATGATAGATAATTATACTACTAATAGTTGTTAGCTCATCAAAAAGAGCAGTTTGTGCTTTCATTGTTTGACCATTTTTTCATGCCTTTATCTTGTAATCTGAGAAACTACTTTGAAGGTAATAATATGCAACATATTAACCATGGTTACTCTCCTATTATTTTGTTTTGAAATTCTGAGTCCTTGTTTTTATTATTTTATTAATTTTATGGTCTTTTTTTTTTTTTTTTTTTTGCTGCCTCTGGGATGGAACTCACAACCTCACGTTTACAGAGTGGTGCCTTAGCCAACTAAGCCAAACCCGGGAACACTACTTTATTGATTTTAAAAAGTTGAACTTTTAAAAGGATTCTCCTTAAGCCTATGTGTGTAGAAGGCATTCTGCAACTGGTTTCTTTTCGTACTGTCCTTTCTGTGCTTGGGGATGACTTGAAAACTGTTACAAACCTAGTGTGACCACAGAGCAATCAGCATCTACACAGTGACACTGATTGTCTAATAACCAGGAGAATCAATGAACTGAAGATAGTCCGTATTTATTATTCTGGTAGTATTATTTATTTTCACCTTTATCATCAAAAGAAAGAGAAAATTCATGCACTTTGAATAGTTAAATTTTAAATTTATTCTTCAGATAATCTTTTGATGAGGTTGTTTTTCGCAGTGAAGACCTTTACTGCGGAGAGTTGGTACATGTGTATGATGCGTCTTAATTCTTCATATTCCCCTCCTCCTCCCACCCCTCCTTACTTCCTCTGTCTCTTGTTGCACCTTTTCATTTACAAAAATCATTTCCACATTTTTTCCCATTTTCTGTAAACCCTCTTCCCTTCCAACCCTCCCTTCCTCCATTTCTTACTCCCTTTCCCATTTGACAATACCTCCCTCCTTCCTATTATCTATGTAATATTTTGCTTTTTTATTTATATTTTTGGTTTTTCATATAAGCAAAACCATGAGGTTTTTAAGCTGGTATATCTGATATATTCCACTTGATGTTATGGCCTTGAGATGCATGTATTTAATTACAAATGCCTCAACTTTATCCTCTTCAAGGTAAGGAATTTCATCTGAAACAGAGCCATTTATACATGTTATTTATACCGTTAAAATCCGAAAGTAGTTTTAAATAATTTCCACCCTATGGTTAGCACTACTTTCTGAATTATAGAAGGTCCAACTTCTTCAAAAAATGAAGTGACAGATTCACATGACAACTATGTATACTCATCAAAATTTTATGCCGTTTTCATTGGTAGAGGCAAATATTTTGTGTTCTAATAATAAATAAATAAATTATGTTTTTGCTTTTATCTAAATGATATTTATTAGCTAACAGATTGGAGAGGAATTCTGAAGTTAATGACATGAAAGCCATCAAACCTCCCTAATGTTCCTGCACGATATTTCACCTCTTAGCTAAATACAAAAAGGAACATTAGGGTTACTTTAGTGCCCCCTTTTTGGAGTTCACAACAACATATTACTATTCAGATCCTGTTTCATTTGAAAAAAGCTCTCTTTTTCTCTCTGAAGCCAGTTTGAAGGTCTCCTTTTTTTTGTTAATGAGAACCACATTCCTGGATAATCTTAAGGGTATTGAAACTAGAACCTGAAAGCAGGGATTTTCGTTATTTTAAACTTTTACCCTTAAATCATGCTAATAGATGAGCAAGTCTCTGTCTTTATTGGATTCAAATAGTAGATAACATGTTTTGTTAAGTAAACAGATGATGAGTTGTTAAGGAGCCTTCATACATGCGTGTAACCTCCATCACATGCCCCCTCTTGTCTTTCCCTTTTTTCCCTTCTCTCTCTCTGATCCTCTTCTTCTCATTAGGAAAGTGTTCCTTCTACTGTTTTGCTGTCTTGTTTAGTTATTTTTCCCTATATTCCACATTTGATGAAAAATATGAAACACTTGTTTTTCTGTGTCAGGTTTTGTTTAACATGATAATCTCCAATACTGTCCAATTTCCTGTAACTGATGTCATTTCACTTTCTTCAAGACCAAATTGTGTGTGTGTGTGTGTGTGTGTGTGTATATATATCCTTTAATTCTTTCTTCCACTGATGGACCCCTAGGCTCAATCTGCTGCTTGGCTATTATGAGTTGCCCCATGATAAGCATAGATGTGTAGGTGTCTCTATAGTAAGCTGACTTTGATTCCTTTAGGTATATACTGAGAATTGGTACAGCTGGATACCATCTTGGTTTTATTTTCAGTTTTCTTGGGAACCTTCAGAAGGATTTCCATCCTAGCACTAGTAATTTACATTCCAATTAACAATATATGAGATTTCCTTTTTCCCTCACATCCTCACTACCACTAATCACTTTTTTGTACTTTTGATTGGATTGAAATGAGCTCTCTGTACTATCTATTTGTATTTCTCTAATGGCTAAAGATAGTGAACAATTTTTAATGCAATCTTGACTCTTTCTACTTTTGAGATGTGTCTATTCAAGTCAGTCATTTGGATATTTACCAATTGGATTATTTTCTTTTTTAGTGTTGAGTTCTTTTACATATTCTGGATGTTAATCCTCTTTCACCAGATTATCTGTCAAATATTTCTCCATTCTCCAGGTTGTATCCTCAGCCTGCTAATTGGTTTCTTTACCCTAATTCTATGTGGTTGGTTCTTACTACTATTTCTTGAGGAATTGAAGGGTTATTTAGGAGGTTGCTCACCATATTTACATCTTAAAGTGTTTTCCTGGAGTAGCTTAAAATTTTCAGAGCTTGCATTGAGGTCTTTGAACCATATCATGTTGATCTTTGCACAGAGTCAAAAATATGGATATGCTTTCAGTCTTTTATATGTGGCCATGCAGCTTACCAGGGTTTCTTGAGCAGCTTCTTTTATTTTTGATATGTGTTTTTGACAAGTTGGCCTAGCTTAAAGCCGGCAGTGGCTGTGTAAGCATATTTCTTGGTGTTCTTATTTTATTGGTCTGCGTGTCTATTTTTACACCAGTCCTCTGTCCTTTTTGTTAAAATGGCTCCTTAATGTATGTTGAAACTAGGTTTTACAGTGCCTCCTTTGGCCCACGATTTCTTTAGCTATTCTGAGTGGTTTATGTTTCCGCAGGAATTTTACAAGCGTGTGTTCCGGTTCTGTGCAGAAGGACACTGAAACTTTGATGGGGATCGCATAGACCCTGGAAGTCACTCTTGGGTGCAGTTTTGTTCTAGAACCAGAGTGGAGTTTGAGATTTTTTTGTTTTGATTGTGCAAATACAAAACTTAGGTAATATGCCTCCGGAAATGCTTTTAATTAATACTATATGCTGATTCTGTCTATTGCCCAGCTAAACATATTTTCTACTCTAATCTAGAGAGATGAATGTGTAGCCTTTGTTTAGATACAGGACAGAGGCTGGGGATGTAGCTCAGCGGCAAAGCTCCTGCTTGGCAAGTGTGAGGTTCTGAGTTCGATTGCTGGTACTAAAACAAAATAAAACAAAACAAAACAAAGCAAAAAAAAAAAAAAGCTCAAAGTGCTAGATACATACAGGACAGCTATCTCTCATAATTCTTTCTATAAAGCTTACTGAAGTTGTGCTTTCCTGATTTGAAAAGTGAATTCTAACAAATGAAGAACATTCTTGTATATGAAAATTATCAATAAAAACAGTTTTGAAATGTAATTATTTAAAACAATGAAAGAAAGATAAAATGGAAACAAAGCTTTGTAAACATGGAGAGGAGTATTGAAGGGAGGGGAGAAAATTGGGGGGAAAAGAGGAGGCAAAATACATCATGTGTAGGCACAAACTCCTTATGACCAACATGATCATTTCATATAGATATAATATATAATGTATGTGTACATATATATATACATATAAAATGTATACATATACAATGTATATATGATGTATAATGTATATCATGTATACATATATAATGTGTATAGATAAAGTATATACATATATAATATATATAATGTAACAATACACTTAAAATAAATAAAACTAAAAAAACAAAATCTGAATAAGCACATCTTATCTTTTTGTGCTTTGGTTTCATGTTTTTCTTTTTAGGATGTCCAAACAGTGCACTTCTTAGAGACTCTCAAATCTCTTTTGTCTAACTGGATTTGGGTGAGTTGAATGGAGACCTTGGTGCTGGATCAGATTTTGAAAGAATTTAATTGATGTTGTGTATGTAAGTAAAATTTTTAGTTACAATTTTCTGGATACTAATGTTATTGGTAATTATTTTTTTAAAGTTTATTGGTCCTCATTTTCCTCTGATAACTTTTTCAAATTTTCAGATTTTCAATTTTTCAAATGCATAGCCTTGATCAATTGTAATACGAATCTATAGGCTGCACCAAGCTAAAAGAATGACAGTACGTATTCATTTATTTTACACAGGAAGTAGTATATGTGTGTATTTTACACTGTGAAGATTAAATTTTTTGAGAGAGATTGTTTGCCACACAAAAAACAACAATGTAGACAAAAAATTCATTAACACAGTCACATGAATATAAAATGGAACACTGTCAAGTTATTGGTAAATGGTGCCATGTGTCCAGTACAGAGTAGATGAAAGCAATTTAAAAGTACCAAATTTGAAAACTGGAGATGTAAAATGATAATAATTGTCATCATCATAGTGTAGGGCCTTGGAAGAAGTAAGCAATAACCATCTTGCGAAACGGCCTGATGTAGACCTTTAGCATGGAGCTCATAAGGGACTATTGTGGCAGACAGGTAAGGAGTAAGGCAGAAGAATATGAGTCTAACTAAAACCTGAACTAAGTCTAATGATGATTGGATACATGGCAACAGCTCTTCTGAATCGTATTCGAAGGTAGTAACAACAGCCCAGTATGGAGCTGAAATTTTATACAACCCATAGATACTTTTGAAAATAATAACATATAGAATCAAATGTGCTAAAAACAGTATTGTTTTACTTATTCTAAGTTAATACTTGATTAATACTGCAAAGCATGGAAATATACATTTTATGCTACTTTTCTCAATATAGTAATATGTTTTCTTTCAAGAAAATTTTCATTGAGCATTGCAGTGAAGATCCTAAAGTTCTGAATATGTTGATCAACTAAGCAAACTTTAGCACTCACTTGAAATTGATTTAAAGTGAGAAAAAAATCCACAATTTTCTTTATTGCCTGTAATGGCTAATGTGTGTGCTAGACAAGCTATTTTGTCAGTATGATCTGTACTAGGCCAATAAATGGAAAGTTATTTAGAACAGACTTGAGAGCCATTAGGACTAGATAATTTCAGAGGTCACTTTGAAACATTCTGAAGCAAATATCAAAGCTGCAGTGCTTAATCCTCTCCACAAAACTCTAAGCTACAAATACTACTAGAACTCTATGGATAATGCAGTATTTTTACTATTGATTGAGAAAGAATATAACTATTATTCAAAAGGAGTATAAACATCGTACATAATTGCTAAGTACAGATAAGCAAATATAAAAGATAACATGAAATTTCTCCATTCTGAATTTTCCACTAAAATCTTAGTAATTATCTTTCCTGTACATAATTACTTAGTATAGATAATATAAGCATATATATAAAAATTTAACTACGACTACATCATTGTATATGAACCATGGTAATTAGAGGCTGTGTTCTGAATGTAATTAGAAGAAAAACTCCTCAGGGATTCTTTTTGCTTTTAAAACTTTAAATGGTATTAGATTTATGGGTTTTCTTATTGATATATTTCAATATAAGAATCATCATTAATTTTTAAAATAAATTGTCACAATGGAAGCCAGTGGCAAGTTCCTTCAAATCAGATGATGTCAGTTCCCTCTTCAGCAACCAATTACATTTTGATACTGGATTCTGGTCACATTTTAAATAGTCAAAATGCACACTCACTGCTTGACTATTTCTAGGTTTATTTCTCAAATTTCCTTATTAGAGTCTAGAACTTCGATCTTTAAGTTTGAGTAATACCAAGAGGCAAGAATATTTGGAAAATAATGGGCAAGAGAGCATTATCTTTAGAGCTAATGGGCATAAAAGCACGAGAGAAGTGAAATGAGAATAGAAAAAAGTAGACAGTAAGGAATGGGGAGAGGGTCATGTTTGTGTATTAGAAGACAAAGATTTTTGAAAATTTAAATGAATACCATGACTGAAAACATAGGTTCTGTGGTTAAAATACTGGTTACTACTTCACAATTTTGCTTAAAGTTGATTCCTGCAGAGCTACCAGATTGTGAGCTCTGGTTTTTTAATTTCCTCTCTGCCTTTGGTGCTTTTTTGCATTTTCTTCTATGTGTTCTGGCTCTTCTCTTCCTGGAATGGCCCATTCTTTATAAAATAAAAATGTTCTAATTGAAACTAAAGACATAGACTGCAAGCAGAGTCTGGATGTAGGGTTTGGGGAAATTCATGAGTGACTTTAGACCATTCTTAATTATCCTCGTAAAATCTCAAGATGATTTGCTGACCATTCCAGGGGACAATACTTAGAGAAGCTAGGCATTGTAGTTGGCTGTTGCCATGCAGAGTGTTTCTGAAAAGCATATGATTCTTAGTGTTAGTCAGAAAAGTAGCCAAAGTGCAAATGCAATACTTCAAATCAGGAAGGCTCCCATTCAGAACTGTTTGTTCTCTATGTGTATTGACTAATTTTCTTTTTGTAGAAACCATGGATATAAATTAAAATCCCTAAAACAGTGGAAACACACACTCTTGACACATTTATTAGCTTGTTTTGTTTTGTTTTGTTTTGTTTTGCTTTGCTTTGTTTTGAGACAGTCTCTCTGTGGTCTAGGCTGGCTGCAATTGCGTGATTTTCTTCTTTTGATCTCCTGAGAGCCGGGACACAGGTGCACACCACCATAGCAGGCTCCATGTGGACATTTGAGCTTCCCAAAAGAGATGGTGTGTTCCTCTTGATATAGTTTGAAAGCATCAGTTATTTATTAA
Source organism: Hydrochoerus hydrochaeris (assembly GCA_004027455.1). Classification (NCBI taxonomy): domain Eukaryota; kingdom Metazoa; phylum Chordata; class Mammalia; order Rodentia; family Hydrochaeridae; genus Hydrochoerus; species Hydrochoerus hydrochaeris. Next base: position 279,412 of record PVLA01000435.1, on the reverse strand, counting down.
GAAAATGTCTTTGCATGGGAAGAGTAAATCGAAATTATTTCCACTTCATCTCCTTTTGGGGTATCTTCATCACAACTGTCCAGTGTCAACCTTTCTTTGACAAGCATTCTCATGTCTCACTTTCATTCTCATATCGCAACTTGATTACTGATCTGGAAATTACATGAAGATGATAAATCAAATTATAGGAAAAACATATATTAGGGACATATGAGAAATAAATGTTAATGAGCCAGAAGGTGGGATTGAAGAATTCTACCTATAATGACGACACTCACCACCACATCAGTTCATTCATTGCTTTATCTCTCAGCAATTATCAGCCCTTGCTTATCATGCTTTTGCCCCTGTTTTGGGGCAGAGGGATAAAGCAGTGATCAAGGCAGATCTGAGGGAGCAACTGCAGTACTGCAACCCAGTGTACCCCACTGTGAAGTCCACAAAAATACTCATTTTCTAAAGAAATGCATACTACAAGTTACATTAAAGGCTTTTCTTTTGTTACTCAATAATCCCAAACTTCTTTATCTACAATTATCACTAAGTAGCCTAAAGTTAAAATTTCAGCACAATGATTAATTTCTCTAAACTTGTTTTTCTTTGTCTCCATTCCTGCTTATCAAATTGATAGATACACAATCAGAGGGGATGCTAAATTCTGAATCTATGAGGTATATAGGATGAAATATACAGTGTAACTATGAATCCAATAAGTGTTATTGTCTACACATATAATTATGGCTACAGGACTAAAGAAAATCCTTACTCTCACGTTCTTTTACATAAGTGAGGAAAAACAGGTCATATGGAAATGAATTAATTTACACCTAGAGAAAAGTCTATAAAAGAAAAGAAAGCAGGGCATCAGAGAATGGAAATGTTTGAAGGAAAAAGACTTCTAATTCATATAGGGTGAACACTGAGGAAGTGAACTGTGTTCTGGTGACATTTAAACAGACGTTCAAAATCTATGTGAGTGCCAGCTTTGCTTAGATGAAGGCATAAAATATTCCAGCAAGAGGAGAAAAGGAAGTCTGTAAGCCTCAAGGTGGAAAAAGACAGGCACATTTGATGAACAAAAGAGAAATAGGAAAATGAATAAGAAAATCAAGTAATGCACTATCCAAAATATAGTTTTACATCTATTATGCATATGCTGTGAAGTAGAAGGCAAACAACTTTATCAAGATTTGAAGTAAAGCAAGTCTACAAAATAGTGGCCACTGTAGAAGGGTTGCAGCTCATTATGCCTTGAACTGTCCAGCGAGTGACTACTGCTCCTTGAGGGACCATCCAGTCAGGGTCTCTGCAAGCCGTCAGTAGGAATTGGTCAGTGTGTGTCTGAACATCCTTGATTTATATGTTTGGTGGGAAACAGAAGCAGGAACAGCACTTACCTTTCAAGCTGTAATTAAAATCTTGGTCTAGAGTTTCCCTGTCTATGGTTGATACATTGTGTCAATTTAAGAAGTTTAGAAGTTTAGCTGAGAGATTCAGCTAGGAACAGGGTTCTTACTTTGTAAATATCCTCTTCCTTTGCAAAGGAGGGCACAGAGATTTTGTGAGTCCTACACCTGTGGGGTGTGTGGCCTGTGTACAATATAAAGAAGGAAAAGAGGCTGGCTCTTGCCACTTTTTGTGGCTGCTGCCTTGAAGTGTTGCCCCTGTGCCATGGCACTGTCTTGGAGCCAGCTGATTACAGACTAAAACCTCTACAAACAGTGAGCTAAATAAACCCTTTCTTCCCTAATTTTGGGTGTCAGATATTTTGTCAGCAATGAGAGAAAAGTAACCAAGAGAGTGGAGTGGGGTCATTGCTGTGATTGCACCTGACCATGTGGTTCAAGAGCCTTAGAGAATGGCTTGTTGGAAAAGCTTGGAAAGGTTCAGAGCTGTCACCTGAATGAATAGAGCTGGAACAGCTTAGGCTATTCTACATAAGGGATTTTGGGCAGAGATCAGGAGACTAGAAGGCTGATAGAATGCCTGCCAGTAAAGAGCAGACTTTGGAGATTTCTGTTGGGAAGAAGGACTACACTGGTTGTTGGACTCCAGTTGATGTGTGTTATGGACACACATCTGCATTTTGCTTGGGTCTGCATTTTGCTTGTGTCCAGAGACTTTGCCTGGATGGAGATTAAGGACATTGAACAAATAAATCTGGAAAAATAAATTTCAAGGCAGTCAAATATTAAGGCCATGGCATGGCTGTTTTTGGAGTTTTTAGCCAGATTTATGTTAATAAAGAACAAAGAGTCCAACAGAATGATTTGAAACACTGTGAGTTTGGCCAGAAAGCTACGGACTGTAAAGATAGATCTGAGACTTCGATTGCTGAGAAGGAATAGAGAAATAAAAATGATGACCTGGGGGCATCACAGGAAGCAGCAGGTCTCCATACTTTGCAGCCCCCAAGTGCAAAAGTGAAAGACTTTGCTTGGAGGAGAAAGCCTCAAGGCACCATGTTCCAGAATGGCTGCAGCGGCCACACCAAGTTTCAGAATGGAAACAACATAGAGAATCTGTTCCTCAGAATCAGTTTCAGAGTGTCCAGTGATCCAGGCACTTGACATCTACAGCCAAGAGAGACAGAAACCTGGCTACTTCTCCAGCTGGCAGCAGACCTTGGCTTTTGTAACATGGTGGTAGTTTTAGGTGCATACAGAATGCAAGGTTGTTGAGGTTAAAAAGGTTTCCACCCCAAGTTCAGAAGACCTTCGAGGCCAGGCAGTGTGCATCTGAGAGGACAGTGTATGAAGCTGTGATGTTGAAGCCAAAAATGCAGTGGAGGCCCCAGAAGTTTGGAAAAGCCAGGAACATGGATTGTCTAAGGAAAGCTGCAAGGAGGGAGCAAAGCCAGCCCAAGAGAGAAGCTGTGGGAGCTACAACCACCAGAGGTGCCATGTGGGGTGGAGCCACACAAGCCTTTTGGAGCTCACAATTTGCCATATATTGCCTCAAAAGGTGCACAGGGAACTGCAGGAATTAATGTTTGCTCTGCTGCTTTGGACTTGTTTAGGCCCCAATCCTTTGTACCCTCCTGTTTGTAACTTTTGAAATGAAAATGTTTATCTTATGCCATTGTACGTTGGAAGTGTTTAACTTTGTTTTCATTTGTACAAGGCCTTGCAACTAAGGTTTGTCTCACATCTTGAAGGAGAGTTGGGCTTAAACTTTTCCACAATGCTGAAACTATTAGGACTTTGGCAATTCTTGCAGATGAACTAAATGCCTTTTCATAAAGGGATGCACATGAGTCTTTGGGGTGCAAGGACAGAAATGTATGGTTCTAACATAATATAATGTAGACTCAGTGCTGGTTCTAAAGGATTGTTAAGCTGTATTATAGTGTTCAAGTTGCAAAATGTTAAGAATAAGCATGCTTTTGTATATGGAGGCTGATTTAAAGAAATGTCTGGTTGCCAAACTGACAATTGGGGGAATTGCTGTGGTTGATACATTGTGTCAACTTGAGAAGTTTAGAAGTGTAACTAAGAGACTCAACAGGGAGCCAAGGTTTTTACTTTGTAAATATGTTCATCCTGTGCCAAGGAGGGCACAGAGATTTTGGGAGTGTTACACCTGCTCTGGGGGTGGAAGTGGCCTGTATGCAACAGAAAGGATAAAAAGAGGCTTGCTCTTGCTCCGCTTGCTGCTTTTTGCTCTGCCTGCTGCCTTGCAGTGTTGCCCCTTATACCATGTCAAGCTGCCTTGGAACCAGCAGATTATGGACTGAAACCTCCACAAACAGTGAGTTAAATAAACATTTTCTTCCCTAATTTTGGGCATCAGGTATTTTTTCTCTAAGCCAGCTCAGTAGTCTAGGATTACACAGCTTAATATTCTTTTCATTGTAAACCAGCATATCTGCTCTGTTTTCAGATTCTGCACTTCTGATTTGTGACACTGATTTATTTTCTTACTCAATGAGCCTTTTTTGAATCATTCCTGTACCTTGCAATCAACCTCTAGGCATGAATATCAAACATTTCAGGCCAAGGTGATATATTTCACTCTGTCAGGCAATTAAGTTTTATATGCGCTGAATATGATTTTACAATTTCAACTTAGTACATTGTCAGTGAAATGAAGTGTAGTCTTCAATTATTTCAATTAATTGGAATAACATAATATATTGTGGAAATAAATCTTTCAACAAACATTGGGACTTTGCAAACATTAATTTTTTGGTAGTTATTCAACAGTTTAAATAGCTTCCTAAGTGCCAATTTACTTTTAAGTAATAATTCTAAAATTATCATTTCCCCCCAGTCTCTCCCCTCAAAAATTTTTGTTAGGATTTCCTTTTTGTAGTTAATGGAACCTATATATTCTCACATGAAATCTGGAGATATTTATTTCTTCATTTTTATTATCCCATGTAGCTTATAAATAATGAGATCTTATATTCTGTTACTGAGGATCTTAAAACTTTGAAAATACTCAGAAATATTTGTTACTGTTAATACCAAGATGCTACCTCTCACCTTAACCACTGAAACAGGCTCCGAAGTATCAATTATTGGGGAATAATTCTTTTTAATTTTAGTGTAGTGCAAGTAGGTATTAACAGAGAAAATACAAGATTATTCTTTTTACTTCTATTAAAAATAAAAAAATTTCAAAATAAAATAGAGAATAACAATGACTGCTATACTGTGCATTATGATCTTAAATGAATGACCAAAGTGTTACTCAGAGTACAAGTCATAAAAAATAAAAGATTATGTCTTTCAAAAAAGAAACAAACAAAAGGGCAAAGCTTTGCTCTCAATGAACAAAAGAAGGCAGTAGTATAAATGAAACAGATGGATATGCTCTCAACAGGACTCTTGCAGAATGTCCCATTCTTATCTACTCATTAATTTCCCATGCCTAGAAGTTATTAAATATGAAATTTGAAAAGTTACTTCCATGTTTAAACTTAGTTTTTAATTCTTTTGTAGTTTAGGCTAAAATATAGAAATAATTATTGTCTCCTGAAAGACTTGGCATGTAATGACTTTTGTCAACCTTCCAGTAAGAGCCTTTTAAATCTCTTTTTCTATATATTTCCCTCTAAAAAACTGTTTTGTCAAGGCATTTGTGAATAAATTGAGAGAGGTCTCTCACCTCCTTCTCACTCCTTTTTTCTCTGCTTTTTTTCAAATCTTTCTTCTCAAGGAAGCTTTTCCTAACTCTACCTTTATCTCCCTTAGTGCAATCAGTATTCCTTTCCAAGATATTCTGTAATTTCTTTGCAGTGCTCATTTATTTCTAATTACTGATTCTTTTTGTCTTCCTTAACTACTGTTAGAAAAAATCTTTGAGGATGCATGTTAAAATGATAATACACACACATACACACACGCAATGTAACACAAGTTCTGTTCCGAGGCTTCCTGATGGATGTGCCCAACAGCATAGCAGGGCTTCCCAATCAGGGAAAAAAGTGCAGCTGAACCACAAATGCAACGTGGAACATTGGGAAATTATGACCAAGGAGCAGTGAGAGAATGGCAAAAAAATTGCCATCATGGATGGAAAATTGCTATCCGTAAACAGAGAACTGAGGAGAGATAATGTCTAATCAGACTCAGGAGGATTCTTCCTGAAGCCAGGCCAGACCTCCCATGGGCAATGATGGAAGGTTAGACTGCAGATCAAATGTCAGAGTGCTGAGACACCGAGGGTGAGAGATTCTGGTACAGTTGGCTTAGTGAGAATCTTACTAAAGCTAGGTAATGCTGAGACAAACACAGAAGTCCAAATGTCAGAGCCCACTTGAGAAAAGTTCAAGTAAACCTCACTGGAGTTCAGTCGAAAGGGAAGTCTTTGTCATTGTATTGTAAACTTATGAGAGCAGAATAAACTGCGTTAGTCTGGTTCATGTTTCATCACAAGGCTACACTTATTGTCAAGGACATAGCAATGATTTAACAACATTTTCTTGGTAAATGAGTGAATTGAACATTAATTAGTAATTGAGATTGTGAAGGATGAAGAATGTTGATACAAACCACGGGATTAAAAAATATGTTTAAACATCTCAATCATGTTGGTTTTCATTTGCTAAATGAATACAAATATATTAAGTGCCTAGTACACAAAGAGGGTGAGAACTCTGTGCTACAGTGTCTGGCTTCTGGGACCTGTGGTCTAAGCTCAGGCCTAGCAGTGAGCGGATATTTCCATTTCTCCCATCTGCTCTTGTCTGTCTTGGCTTCCTTCCCAGGCAGCCATCCTGTTCCAACTGACCCTGGGCAGCATGAGAATAGTCATCAGGTTTCTGAGTCCTATTCTTATAATTTCTGAAAATCATTCTAATTGTACCAACTTGGGTCATGCTCCCACCCCTGCAGCGATCTTCTCAGAGACTGGAAGGTTCAGTGATGAGGACCAGTAAGAGCAGGGACATTGTGACTTCCCTGGAGCCGGGCACAGCCAGCTCTCAGTACACATGCTCAAGATACAGAAACAGAGCTTTCCTGGCAGGATTCTCAGATTATGCTGCCCAAAGAACTGACAGTGTATATAAATGCTAAAATAGCAAACCATCAGCTAAATTAGCTAGCAAGCAGAGGCAGGAAAGTTTTCAGGAAGGAAAATAACACAGACTAATGGTTTTGTATCTTGAGCAAAAATTCAAAGTATGAATGAATGAACGAATGAATGAAAGGCGGTAAGATTCACCCTCTGAGGCAGATAGAGAGGGGAAAACAAATGCGAGATAACATAGGTAGGTGGGAATCAAAGTGTAGAAAGGTTTGTGTTCATGCAAAAATGATTTAGGAAATAACTGAAAGATTTGCAGAAGTATGTGTGGCATGTTCATCATGTACTGATTATGAGGAATGGGTCTATCTCACAAATCAAATTAGGTAGCTACAGAATGTGTAACTTTCATAAATAAATCAGTTTCACCTTCACAAAACAATTAGCATACTAAAAATACTAGACCTATTAATAGTATTCTAAATTACCATGTAATCAATTTTAAACATAGTTATAGTAAAATCTTATTGCCATATAATTGGAAATAAAGGAATGTGATTACCTGATTATAATGCTGAATTACTATTTTTCTTTTAAACTTCTAAAACACTATATAATTATATAACAAATATATGCTTACACTAAGAAAAGTACTGTTTTGCTAGATTATTGATTGTATGGAAAAAATTTTTACTCATATAAAGGATTTTGCCATTTCAAGAAACTGACAGGCCAGCATGCTGCTCTGGTAAGTGGCTGTGGCCTGGCAAGCCGCTACCACCCCAGGGCGAGAACCATATCAATGTTTCCTGAGATTTGCCACAGGCCATGTTGGAGCTTGGGGCACTGGGAAAACAGGCATCCACCAGCATGCCACTCTGGTGAGAGGCTGTGGCAAGACTCCTGCCCCAAGGCAAGAACCATATCAGCGTTTCCTGAGATCCGAGACACACTCTGTTGGACCTTGGGGCGCTGGGAAAACGAGCAGCCAGTTCACCCCTTTGGTGAGTGGCTGTGAGCCTACCAGGGCGCATGGTAAGAATCAAACATTGACACCGCCCCCTCCCGCTAGCAATTGAGAGCTGGAGATCTGAGCACGTCTTGCAAGTTTGACTATATGCGATATAGCAAATAGGGGATTTTCTTCTGCCACCTCTTTGAAGGAAAATATTTTTATTTCTGTTTTGCTCTGTTTTGATCAATGGTATTGCTCTACTCAATATTCTGTTCTTGCAATTTCAGTATTTCCTTCGATACTGCTCTGCCTGATAGAAGGAACAACTATTGTGAAGAAAACCAAGTGTACTATTGTGCCTATTGCTGTTGCCCTGGTGGCCTGCCATGAGGTTCTGTGCCAATTTCACTGCACTGCCTCAGTTGGCTGTGCCCTGTCTTGTTCTGCTGTATTTTACTACCTTCAAAATAAATAAATAAATAAATAAATAAATAAATAAAATAAAAAAGAAACTGGATTGATATTGGGTGGGTATATTGCAATACTTTGCATAAATAACAGGAGGAAGCAAGCAATAATATCGCAAATAATACCAAGAACAGAATGTTCACAAAATATAACTGATAGGTTTTTTCCCACATGATTCTGCTTAGTCATCATGGCAGAGGCCCAACATGGTAAAGAAACCACAGAATGACCCCTTATCGGACTTCTTGGTCCAAGGCAGACTTCCTGCCTTTGCTTCTGGTGAAGGTCAAAGACTCCTCAATCCCCAACTTGTACTACCAACATGTAACAGTAACAGTCAACAGTAGCAGTAACAGTAACATTAACAGCCAACATCACTGTTGACTAACCAAGCCCCTCCCAAGAGAAGATCTGTATGAGCAGCCCCAGCCTTTTGTCCAGCTAAAGAGTCTCTGCAGCCTCTCCTGTGCCTTCTCGTTAAAGGCCTCTTCATACTTTATCTCCATTTTATCTCTCCTGTGCCACTTCAGACTGAGTGCCAAAAAATAGTCAGTCAGTAACAAAGATGCCTGATTTTCCTTTCATGATGAAATTTACAATGTGAGGACAACTTCAATATCTGAGTTGATTTATTTAGTGTGTTTTAGGTTATTTTAGGTTGAAATTATAGACTTGATTTAATATTCAAATAGATATCCTATGTAGTAGCTTTAATGCAAGGTGTCCTTTCTCTCTCTCTCTCTCTCTCTCTCTCTTTCTTATTTTTTCTTTTCTCGTTTTTTTTTGGAGGTCTTTTTGAGACAGGGTTTTGCTATGCAGTTTAAAACAGCAATGAACTCATTGCATATCTGAGGCTGGCTTCAAACTTGCAGTGATCCCCCTGTCTCAGCCTTCCAAGTGCTGGGATTACAGGTGTGTACCACTGCATCTGGCTTCAAATTTCCTTGAAAAAGTCAATCATTTAAACCATACTGTTGATAATGAATTATTAAATCTTTCAAGCAAAATATTACTAACTTGTTCAGCTAGGTTGCATATATTTCTGTATCTTAATAATATAATTTAGTATCTATGTGAAACATTACAGATAACTCAAAGAGTAGATAGAACTTACAAACGGCAGTTGTCATCACAGCAGTTGATTGCATCATTAGCGGAAATTACATGAATTAAAAAAGACTATTTTGATACTTAAAAATTGTGAGTAAAAGCTTTCAAATAATAGTGTAAAATGAAGATGGTTATTTATGTTATTCATTGCATCATCACACTTTACACAAGTTATTTAGTAAATATTCATTATATAAGTTTTAAATAGTAAATAAAGAAATAGCTGTATTAATTATATTTTTTCAAGGATCATTTATAAAACTTCTTTATCATCAATTCTCTGGGTCTTGGAATATATGCTATACTTGGTTTACATTCTTAAGCACTTGCTAATGTTTTCCCACCTAATATTTCTGGTTGCCTTTTTTCTGGACAAGGGTTCCATTTTGTTTTCCCCTTTCCTTGGGTTTGGTGGGGCAATAAGACTAATACAGTGCATTATATTCTGAATTTACCGAGTTTACTTTTTCACTCAGTGGCAGAAACTCCTTTTGGGTCCCCTGGTTTCCATGGTGTGCTAACTGGTAATATTCCAGATGGCAGCTGCCTCTTTACCTGAGTGCCCAAGCCTCCACAATAGACAAGCATGTGTCAATCTGTAGTGGAGACATGGGGTGGAGGAGATGAGAAATGCTGAAGCATTTTTGTGCTTATGCAGAAATCATAGTTGGGAGAAGAGTGCGACCATGAATAAAAAACTAAACCATGTGCTGTTAGCTTGGAGGCCAGATGGTAAATGGTAAGGCCAAGGTTCTCGGAGGCTTCAGGGAAGGCGCTTCTTGCCAGTTTACAAACAGAAATACAACATAAAAGGAAACTGCTGCATTGAGGGATTTTAATGGTTTTTAAAGTAAACAATTTCTGAACTCCAAAGAGCAAAATTGAAAAATGTCGTAAGAAAAGCTGATTAAAATTTAATCTTGGAGCAAAGCAGATATGCACAGTCTAATCAGCAGGGGTGTGAAGAGCAGTGGAGAAGAACTGGTAACACAGAGCCAAACTCCACAAGGTAGAAGAGGATTTGGAGGGAGTCAGGTAGGAAAGCTCATTCCTGGGTGGGGCCACATTTTCCATAAGAATCAGAAATGCTCAAATCTGAGAAAGGTAATGTAGAGTACATAATTTACATTTTATAAAACTGCAGGGAGAAAGGTTGGTAAGTTAATTTCTTAGTTAAGTGTATTCCTAGCTCTATGCCAAGATATGCATATTCTCATTAGGTCAGGTTCTGCTGACTTCTGAGCATTTCAGTATTACAAATAAGAAATGCACCCCTAGAGTTTTTCCAAACTAAGTGGTGGCTAAGATACACAAGTAGGAAGAGCTTGTTTTAGAACTGTGAGGCCACAGATCTGTCAAGAATCCCAGGCAACACAACAGTGTATGCAGGAGGTTGAGAAAAGTCAGAAGGAGACACAAGGTGAGGAGCACCATGTCATGGTTTTCCAACAGAGTTTGACCTGAGAAAAGCGTAGCACTTTCCCTTGACCTACATTCTGCTCTTAGAGCTACGGTGGCTTTCAAGCTTCTGAAATTCTCGGTGCCAAATTGTTCACACTAACTGACAGCAAGATTAAGTTCAGAGAAAGACGAAGACAGGTAGGAATCTAGAAAATTTCTCCTGGAGCCCTAAACAGATACAATCACTGATAAAATTGGATCCTCATTTTCCCAGAGGCAGAGCTTATAACACACAAGGATGTGCTATTCGTGGAATGAATACCATGATTTTGGATCAATTACCTAAGAGAAACACAGCAAGTAGTAGGTTAAATACCAGCTAACCTGAGAAAATCTAACCAGGAACAAGGAAGAAAAAAGCGTGCTGCAGAGAACTGGAAGATCCAAGGTTAATAGGAATTCCTGAGTGAAGAGAGATCAGCTTTGAACAACCAATCTAGAAGCCCAATTAAATCCTAAGAGTAATGAAGGAGACTGATTTAGAAAATAAATATAATCTTTGGAACCACAATAATTTTCCAACTTAAAAATCAATCAACACATACGCTAGGAAAGTGATCACTGAGTAAAAATAATTGAAATGCAATGGTTGGAAGTGTCAGTTCATCGCAAATGAAACTTATACAGATTTTGGAATTAATGAGGCTTACTATAAATTCTGCAAAGATAAAAGGAAACTGATGACATGTTAGCTTCCTCAGATAAAAGAAGAAAAACATTGCTGACTGATTTATAGCTTTACTTTCAATAATTTTATTAACTTTTCTAATTTGTAGATGAAAAGGTATAACCTGGAAATTATTTGTATTATATTTTATAAATAGTAGGTCAATAGTTCTCGAACACTTTGGTTTTGACAAATAGTGGGTTAGACTTTAAAATGCTTTAAAATAGTGAGTGTTATTAGTGACATCAAGGTTTTCATTTATGTACTATATACCTATTGCATCATAAATTTAAATAGAGCTTACCATATATATGTGTTAATTTTAAATAAAATAATATAATAACATTAAACTATATTTTAATGAGAAAATTTAAAATTATCTTTTCCCAAGTAAATTAGTGGGAAGAATGAGATTATTACACACATTTGTAAATCTATTTCATGTTTAGTTTATAAGCAAACAGCTAGATTTCATATCTGCTTCCATATTCAATTGATATATATTGTTTTGTTTTAAATATATGAAAAATAAATTTATTTCAGAGAGATATATATTTGGAAAAAGTTAGTTTTTAAATGTTTTCAGTTAATAGTTTATATTCTTTCTATTTTCACACCAAAGTTAATGTGACAGTTCCTTAAAAGTTTATTGCTAAATAGAGTAAAAAAATATATTGTTATATATTTGTTGGTAGATGTTTACAGTACATAATGATTATGTCTTTGTAGAGATTTGGTGTATGCTCATTACATATCTTTTTTATTCCCTTCCCTGTCCCTTTTACACTCTCCTTGATCTCTTGTTACCATTCTGTTCTCCAAAAAAAATCAATCTCTTGTTTCCTATTTTCTGTCTTGTATTTTGCTTTTTAATTTATTTATACATTTCTCATATAAGACTAAGGATGTGCTATTTAGGCATGTACATATGCTTTATTACCTTATATTTCTGGTCTCAAATTGCCTTCATTTTTTTACAAACAATACAAATTTATCTTCATTTTTACATGATAGTATTCCATTATAAATGTATATAATTTTTGTTTATACTTTGTTTCTCTCATATGATAGAAACAGCGTATACTTACCTTTCTGTCCTAATTTATTCTTCATGTTTTAAAAGTGTATCCGTTTTCCTACAAATTGTTCAAATTTAACCTCCTTCATAGCAGAGTAGTATTCCATTGTGCATAACTATCGTGTTTTAATCCATTCATCTGGTGAGGACCACAGACACAGTTTCCAAGATCAAGCTATTATGTATTGTGCTGTTATAAATATTTTTGTTCATGAGTCACTGTAATACAATGTATTTATTTCTTTGGGGAATATGCCTAGAAGGGGAATGGAATAGTATTTCTAGTCTTCATTTTCTAGTGAATCTCCACACTGATTTCCATAATAACTGTACCAATTTATATTCCCACCAACAATGTAGGAGGATTGTTTTCTCCTAGAGTTTCACAAATACTTGATATTACTTAATTTGTTGAGTTTTCCATTCTTGCTGGAGTAAGATAAAATTTCAGTGTTGTTTTAATAAGCCCAGTGATACAGAGCATTTGTTTGTGTATTTTTAGGCCATTTGTACTTTTGCACAGTGTGTACTCATATCCCTCACTCATTTTTTGATTGAGTGTTTTATTTTGGACTTCTAAATATTTAGTTGTTTATGTATTCTGATTATTAATCCTCTGTCTGAAGAGTAGCTGAAAAACTTTTTTTTTTCCACCAGTTTTGTAGCCGTCTGTTCACTCTATTGGTTCCCCTTACCGTGGAGAAATTTTAAATTTGATATAATTTCTTGTATTGATTCTTTATATTATTTCTGGTGCAGTCGGGGTTCTCAGAAAATCTTATGATTTTGAGAGATATATCAGCCTTGTGTCCTCCCTGTTTCCTTACGCTTTTCACATGGATCTTTGGCCCGCTGTGATTGTGTTTTGGCTCCTGGTGAGAGGAATGAGTCCAGCTGCAATCTTCTGCATGTGGGCAGCCAGTCTTCCCAGGACCACGCGCTGAAGACGCTGCCTTTCCTCTAGCATGTGCTTTTGTGCGGCTGGATGTGTCTGGGACTAGTTCTGCATCCTCTGTTTTGTTTCACTGATCCACATTTATCTTTCTGTGCTACACTTTTTTTTTTTAAATCATAGTGGCTTTGTAATATAACTTGCAATCTGGAATTGTGATGCCTCTTGCTTTGCTCTCAAGATTGCCTTTGCCTTTCTAAGTCTCTCCTGGTTCTATGTGACTGTTACAATTATTTTGCCCCCATTTTGTGGGCAATGTTGTTGGTATTTTAATTGAAATCATAATAAATCTCTATGCAGTTTTAAGAGTATGCACTTTGATTGTATTGGCTCTGTCTACAGTGGCAGGAAATATATTTCCATTGCCTGATGTCCTCTTCAACACCCTTTTCAGAAGTCTAGTTTTTATTGTGGAGGGCACTCACTTACTTGCTTATTTTAATTGCAGAAATGTAATAGTTTTCATGACATTTTGATGGCACTGCTTTCCTAATTTCTTTCCTGGTGCATTCATTACCAATGTACAGAAGCACTACTGATGATCATGTGTTGACTTTGTATCTTACTATGTTACTGAATTTGGTTATCAGAGAATTCTTTTGGAGGAGTTTTTGGGCTTTCAATAGAAAAGATCATGATGTCTGCCAATAGTGACAATTTGAGTTCTTCCTTTTCTATACATATCACTTTTATTTCTTTTTCTTCATTGCTTTGTATAATGTTTTAAATAATATATTGAACAGTAGTGGTGACAGTAGACATTGTAGTCTTGTTCCTGATTTTTGTTAATTTTAAAACAAAAAAGAATAAAAATAATGATACCGAATTTCAAAACAAAATAGAAGAGTTTAACATTGGTTAATTTATTGCACATTGTTCTTTCTTGTTCCTGATTTTAAAGGAAGACTTTCCAGCTTCTTCTAATGTAAACAATGTTTGTCTTAGTTTGTCTAAAAGGATTTTGTTAGATGGAGGCTACGTTCCTTGATATTTATCTAGTGGATGATGGTATTAAGCAATTTAATTAATAATTAATTACTATTAATTTTAATTTAGTATGGTTACTAAATTTTATTGAGAAAAAAAGGAGTTACAATTATTTACATTATGTTTGCGATGAGATCATTACTTACTTTCTACTCTTACTCTTTACTAAAATAGTGGCACAATTAATTAGTATAATTAATAGAAACTTACTTTAAAGTCTATATCTGGGAGCTTGTTTGTCTTGATTGTGTAGCAAGTGATATTTTAACTATAATTTGAATTACTAATTATAATCAAATAAAATTTTAATTTTGTGATTTTGCCAAAACTTTTTTGTATATCTATTGGTATGATAATGTGGTTTTGTTCTTGCTTCTGTTTATGTAGTATATTACATTCATTGATTTGCATATGTTGAATCCTTGCAGCCCTGAAATCTACTTGGGTATCATGTATTATCTTCTTGATTTGTTGTGTTCCATTTTGCAATGCTACATTGAGAAGTTTTGCATCTATGTTAATTTAAAAGACTGTTATGTCGTTTTGTTTTTGCTTTTCAGTTAGATCTTCCTTTAGTTTTGGAATCAGAGTGATGCTGACTTCTAGGAATGAGTTTGAAAGTACTCATTCCCTTCCAATTTCATTAGAGTTCAGGGGTTGTTGGTGTTATATCCTCCCTGAAGTCCTTGTAGAAATTAGAAGTGAATTATAAAGTTCTGAGCATTTTGTTTTTCTTACTTTCTTTTCAATTGTTTCTCTTTTATTGGTATTGAGTGATTAGAGAATTTTACATTTCAAGGTTTTTCCATATGAACTGCATCTTGTTTTACTATCTCTTCCCTATCTCCTTTAACTTTTTCTTGCCTTATTTTGAGTCCTTTTCTATTTCTATCTTGCTTTTTGTTCCCTACTTCTCTGTGTATCTAACTGGATTATCATATATGCATTAGAAAATAAGAATTAACCAGGGCTATAAATTAAAAGGTACAATTTAGGAGCATATTGATGTAATCTTTAACATAATTGAGCTTAGAGGAACCAAACAAAACTACCAACAAACATAGTAAGAGGTACAAGCCATCTCAGCCTCCCTAAACCTCTAAATATATTAACGCCCATATGTATACAACTTTTTTTTTTAATCTTTATTACATGGTTAACAGTTGTCATTTTCTTGATTTTATTTTTTTGATTTTTTTGATTTTATTTAAAGAGGGGGGAAGCAAAACAGAAAAAAGGGCAGAAACAATACAGAATTTCAAAAAAAAAATAAACAGTAAGAAATCACTATTTGATACATTACATATTGTTTTCTTGGATGTAGTTGTTCAAGTTACAAAATTAAAGCATATAAAGTGGACATTCAAACAGTGAGGCTGCAAACAGTTCTGTTCACCGATCCAAGAAAAACTTAGTAACATAGTTATCAATCCTACACACTTAAGTATACATACAGTTATCTCTTTTAGAGCATTTTCTTTTCCTCCTTTTGCTTTTTTAAAAAATTTTTTATTTAAAGAAAAAATTTTAAAACTGAAAGAGGGTAGAAACAATAAAAAATCTGAAAAACAAAACAAAACAAAACAAAACCCAAAAATAATAATCAGTAAAAAAATCACTAGTTGATAAATTACCTACTTTCCTCTTATATGCAGTTGTTCAAGTTACAAAAGTAAAGTCCACAATGTGGACATCCAAACAGTGAGACTGTAGTCAGTTTTGCTCATCCATCCAAATAAAACTTTAGCAACATGGTTATTAATTCCACACACTCAAACATACATGCAGTTATATCCTTTAGAATACTCTCTTTTCCTTTTTTTTCTTTACAATAACTATAATCCATTCTCATAAACTACTTAGAAGTTCTACACATGTATATGTCTCTACACATATACCTAGCCTTTGTGTATTAGAGGGAGAAACAAATCAAAACAAATCAGCAATACAAATTCCTAGAGAAACACAAAATGAAAAGGACACACAAAAACATAACACTAGGTGATCTATGGTAGTCACTATGATGTTTCTTGTTATTTTCAATAAAATTGTCTATATCATCAAATATAATATAAACTTAGCATTACTTTACACTATTAATGAAATCTAAACATTGGACACATTAGAGGACTTCAAAGGCAGCTAACAATCAAACCAGAATGGGTATCCTATTGAATCCTGTCATCTTCAGAGTAGTTGACCCTACTCTCAGACTCAACACTCTCAAGCATACCAGATTCAAGTAAAATCAGTCAAGATAAAACAATGATATAACCAATCTCCTCTGTCTTATCTCTGCATGCTATTTTTCTGTTATTTGTTTACTTTTCTCCTTCATTCCACTGTCTGCCCCTTTCTTTGAGGTCTTTCTGCCATTATTCCTGGAACCCTGGTGGTTTTCTTCTCTCTCTCTCTAGAATGTCCTTCGGTATTCTTTGCAGGGTTGAATTGGTGGTCACAAACTCCCCCAGTTCCTCTTTGTCATAGAAATATCTTGTCTCTCCATTAATTTTGAGAGACAGTTTTTCAGGGTACAATATTCTGGGTTGGAGGTAATTTTCTTTCAGGGCTTAGAATATTTCGCTCCAAGCTCTTTGTGATTTGATGGTTTGCACTGAGAAGTCTGCTGTGATTTTGATGAGTTTTCCTTTATAGGTAATCTGTTTCTTTTCTCTGACCACTTTTAATATTCTGTTCTTGTGATAGATTTCTGGGATCCTGATTATTATATGTCTGGGTGTAGATCTGTTTGGGTTGTAGC
Organism: Hydrochoerus hydrochaeris; assembly: GCA_004027455.1. Classification (NCBI taxonomy): domain Eukaryota; kingdom Metazoa; phylum Chordata; class Mammalia; order Rodentia; family Hydrochaeridae; genus Hydrochoerus; species Hydrochoerus hydrochaeris. The sequence continues at coordinate 262,499 of PVLA01000435.1, read as the reverse complement.
TGGCTGGAGTTCTATATGCCTCACTTATCTGAACTTCACTTCCATTATCTATGTTTGGGAAGTTTTTCTTTATTATTTCTGTGAATAGACTTTTCATTTCATTTGTATTTATGGCTGCATCTTCATTCACATATTTTATTCTTAGGTTATAAATCCTCTTATCATCTTCTAGCCTTTATATTGTTGCTTCCTGGTTCCTTGTTATTTTTAAGAGATCCTTCCTTTCACGATCATACTTTGCAAATCTATCTTCAAGTTTTGAAAGTTTGTCTTTAGTTTCTGTTAAAAGGTTTTGCCAGGTTTCAATGGAGTTTTTAATTTCCTGATATTCTCTTTGGATCTGTTTCATATATTCTAGGTTTTGTTTATATTCTTCA